>VCCN01006457.1:2065136-2088592 GCA_006491835.1 Architeuthis dux
TTTGAAAAATGAATCAATCACAAAAATACCCTTTTACAGATGAATCAATCCAAAAAATACCCTTTGACTGATTAATCAATCCCCCAAAATAGCCCTCGAAAGATGAATCGATCACAAAAATACCCTTTGATAGAACCAAGTGTAAATAATGTTTCCAGAACATTTTTCTATTTTTTAAATGTTTTGGTGGAATTGGAGGGGATAAACCACTACTTAACTCATCTTTTTATGGTAGGGTTAGACAATGCTTACCTCTGACATCAAAAATATTTAAAACTGTTACCCTTTCTACATAGTTATTTATGGGTGTGAACTTGAATGTATGTGCTCTTTCCAATGGTTTGGTTCTAAATGTCACTTGCAATTGATGTCAAATTTAAAATCACATCATTAATTCCAAAGTCTATTTATTTAATAAGCTTAGCTTAGCCTGGCACAAGGCTACAGGTGTGGGGCACCCAATGAGGATCAACCTCAATATGGTAGTAATTGTCTGAGAGAGTAGCTTCTGAAATCTATCAACATACCTAAACCATTGACTTCTTTTTAGAGTTATTCCAATAAAGATTCATACAGAATTGATTTTTCTTTCAATTAGAATAATATTTTTTAAAATAGCTATTTAGTTGCTTTTGACAATTATCATTACATTTGCTATACATTTTATTCAGATTTCAGGTTAAGTAAATATATATTCAATCTTGAAAATCAAATGGTACTGAAAAATTGTTTATTTGTACATGATTCATTAAATAAGGTATCCCCACCTTGTCTTCAAGAGTATTTTAGACAAACGAAAGAAATTCATTCATTAAGTACAAAAAGCTCCAAATTGAGATGCCTCTATGTTCCATCTTGCATAACAACTAGATATGGATTAAATTCGATCAACAAAAAAATGCATTACTGATTGGAATAATTGTATAGCAAAAGTTTATTTGTACATAACTGATTAAATAAGGTATCCCCACCTTGTCTTCAAGAGTATTTTAGACAAATGAAAGAAATTCATTCATTAAGTACAAAAGGCTCCAAATTGGGTTTCCTCTATGTTCCATCTTGCATAACAACTAGATATGGATTAAATTCGATCAACAAAAAATGCTTTAAAGATTGGAATAATTTTAGAAAAAATTTAAGATTGATCTACTAGCCTATCACGATTTAAACTTAAATCTAACATCAAATTAAATTTCATTAGATCCTATATCTAAATTTAAAATCAACCATATATCTATATCTAATTCTTCTCATGATTTTTTTTCTCTAATATATTCTTCATTGACATACTCTGCCTTACTCTTTCATAACCACTCCCCTTTCCTACAATGTTACTTTGAAGAAAATTTGGACAAATACTTTCTAATTAAATAAAAAACTAAAGGTAATGCTCCTAGATCAGAATACTGCATGAGCATCACCTCTCCCAAACTGAAAAAAATAAATAAAGGGAGAAAGCATAACATTTGAACATTTGAACATATAGCTAGAGGTATGTTGATAGATTTTGAAAGCTAGTCTCACATCATTGAATTAACATTTCATTTCTGGGCTCATAAAAATGGACTGGAAAGTTATGAATACAAGAATATATGATGAGGCTGAATTTTCATCTGGCGTTCCTAGAATGTGATGGAAAACAAACAAAGTCTGGTGGTATCATGAGGTACTGTTGGGGTGTTCTGAGTTATTGGTAATGATTTTTTGGCCCTGAAATGCTGTACGACAGAGCCATCATCTGATGAAGACTTTGTTTGCGGCAGAAGCATGTGTATGAAATTATATATTTTGTCATTATAAAACTAATTTATCTGCTCACAAATACTGTTTTAACATTTTGTTTCTTTGTAAGGATTTCAAGACAGATAAAAAGCCGAAGAGAACTTGGAGGATATTTTTAAGATCTTGCTCAAAGTCTTCTTTAAAATCTTAGCTTAGTCTATGGAGATGCGGAGTGGTGTAATAGTTATTGGCGCAGAAAACAAAATCGGCGAGCTGAGTTTGAGTTTCAGTCGGAATAGCTTAAGTTCACTTGTGAAAGGCATGAATCCACTTTTCCGCTCAGCTATGGGTAAATAGCAGGGCAGTTGTGGCTCTTAACCATGTAAAAGCAGTCCAACTAATAGATGGTTACTCTGACAGAAAAAAGAAACAGGAATCCCCAGAGCCGGCCCAAGGCATAAGCGAACTAAGCGGCTGCTTAAGGCCCTGTGGCCACCAGAAGACTCCAAGAGCGATGAGTGTGTGTATGTGGGGGGGGGGGTTCTCTGGTGACGGTCTTCAAATCAAAATTCTGCTTGGGACTCTATAAATGCTTGGGTGCTGGGAATCCCAAGTCTCATAAAAGAAGGACGGATGGGCAAAGGGCTTCCAATTCCAACCCATAAAGAAATTACCTGCAGCTGAAACCAACAGGGAGCCTACATAAACAAATGATGATTATGATGATTGCTTAGTCTGGCACAACACTCTAAAAATCCCTCTTCTCCTTTTGATTGATTGATTGATGGATTTGTTTAGCGGCATATCAACCCTTGATGGGTCATTTAATGCTGAAATCAGTTTAAAATCCCCAAAATAGTGTCTTGCGACTTTGGTAAACGGTTATTTTATTTTAATTAAAGTCTTGCGACTTTGGTGAAAGGTTATTTTTCCTTAACTAGAGTCTTGCAACTTTGGTGAACAGTTATTTTTTTAAAAATAGAGTCTTGTGACTTTGGTGCAAAACCAGCTGGCGCCTGTTTGTGGGGGGGGTCTTACCCTTCTGCAGGGGATGCAGTCAGCATATTCTAGGACCCAGCCGACAGGGCCATCTCCTTTTGAATAGAATGCCTAGCAAAATACCAGTGATAACCAAAGATAAGTTTTAAAAGTTGTCTAGGAGTGGGAACATAGGCTTATTCTGTTGCCAGGCTATTGAAAATTCCCTTAAGATAAAATACTTAGCAATTACTACTGGCAACGCCTTCTTCTTTTTTACTCAGTACAATGGAAAGAGTGATGATGATGTTCGTCCTTCATAGTCGAAGATGACCATGGCTTCAGTTCTGAGTAAATGGGTTCTGAAGCCATGAATTGCGCTTGACTTGGATTAAAGGGAGGAAGGGTTGTGTATATCGTCAGCGTCAATATCCCCGTCCTGCCTGCCTGGGTCCAGAGGCAAGACAAAGCCAGGATGACCAGGGCTCTCTGCATGTCATGCTGTGGTCCACAATGCGTTGCGGTTTGAATTCAGAGTTATCCATCTCCTAAACTGGTTGCCAACCAAGGCTGAAGGGCCCAGTCTGCCCTACTATTTACCCATAGCTGGGGTTGAGAAGAGATGGATTCATGTCTTTCCCAAGTGAATACAAACAGTCACAGCTGGAATTTGATTCCATTTTCCGTGCTGCTAACTGTTAGGCTACCTGCACATCCACTGGTCGGGTACCCTCTTAGAGACAGATCTTCAATGCTCAGATTAACGTGTGGAACCCTCGCTCAAGACTAAATGCCAGGTGTGTGTTTACCAAAACCTTCCAAAGTTTTCATTATCTTTCTATTTACCTTGGAATGAAAGCAATTGACACAAAACAAATACTTTTGGTCTCAGAACCTGACTAGTGACTAAAACACTATGGGAAAATACTGTAGAGAAAACTCCCTGTGTGTGTGAGAGAGAGAGAGAGAGAGAGAGAGAGAGGGAGAGATAGTGAGTGAGTGAGTGAGTGTGAGGGGGGATTGCTTGAACACTGTCTGTGTGTAAAGGAATCTTTTCCAACAAGTCCGAAAAATGGAACTAACTAACTAACATTGTCATCGTGCAACAGTTGCGCCACCCCCACGGTAGCGTTGTCATCGTGCAACAGTTGCGCCACCCCATGGTAGCCAGCCCTTGCTTTGCTTCAGTCTGGATTAAATATTAAAGTTCAGTTTTGTGTACACCCTTTTTCACATTTGGGAAAAGGTCAGAAAAATATTTTAATTTCCGACTTCAACGCACGCACGCACACACACATCCATCTACACACACACACACACACACACATGCGTACATGCTGTAATTTTATGTATAGTGTACGTATACCTTTCTTTGGAAATATGTGTACGTGTGCGTACATGCATCCGCACATGTATGTGCAGAGTGCTGTGTCACAGTGTGTGATGTATGTGTAAAGTGTGATGTATTAATGTTTACACCAATAAAGTGACGTGTGTGTGTGAATGCGTGTTTGTTCTGTGTTATTGTTTTTAGTGGTTACTGTTTACTGTACACAGTGTGTCTACTGTCTGTTATTATTTTTTTTACGTATGTGTTTATGTATACACTCATTGTACAGCAGTGTACACAGTGTACAACAATTGACACTTGTCACAGTGAGTGTGTGTAATAATGTGTATGTATATTCTTCTTTGCATTTACATAGCACACACAGTTTGAGTACACACTGTAATGACAGTGTGTACGATGTTTATGATATTTAACTACAGTGTCAGGACATACGTAAATTAAAAACAAGTCTTTTAATAAATAGTTGTGAAAGGCAAACTAATAATAAGGTTGATGTTGATAGTAATCATTCTGCTGGTGATAATGCTTCATCAGCAGCAGTGGAATGTCTTCAAATATTACTGCTCCCAAACAGATGGTGTGTTTTCTCTGAACCATTCATCTTTTAGCACCGGTCGGAAGGCCCGCCTACTTTTACCCATATATGGGAGATGATTGACGTCTAGCCTCGTAAGATTCTGACAATACACGAAAAAGCGGCATTCCAGCTTACATAGGGTCCAGAGCCGGTTGTGTTTTCTACCTTTACAAACCGACTACCCTTTTATATTTTACTTTTATTACATAGCATTATTCTGCTTTGTGTTTATATATATATATACATATATATTTGTGTCTGGTATAATCGTTCGGTTAACTTTTCAAGAATGGATGTCTTATTTAGAGTTGTACGTAAGAGCCCGACTGTCTTCAATTCTTTTCACAAGTCTCGGCACCAAAGTAAGTTGAAAATTCACTTTTTATTCTTTTTGCTTATTTCCTTAAATTATTGAATGTTTTGTTTCTTTTTCCTTCTTAATGTTACCCCAAACTGCCGGTCTTTATTTGACAATACCAAAAAAAAAATGTTCATTTTAGTACTTCATCACCACACCTGTATTTCAAATGTTTTGTTTTTAAAAATCAAATCAGGTGTTTAATTTGTAATAACATTCCTTTTCTTCTTATTGATATTCCAATATTTATCAACTTTCGATACGAGACATCTCACTGTCTTATGTGGTGTTTACTGTCAATAGACAACACCCTTCTTCGGCCTTCTCTACACCCTGCAAAATAATGTATTTTGCGTGCAAAAAAACAACTTTAAATTGTCCAAAAATGTATCCATTTCCAGCAAACAGATTTAATATTTGCTTATAAAAGTTTAGAGCTTATGTTTTTATTTTAAATTATGACAATATCACCTCACCTTTTGTAGTCGATAGCATCGAAAAGAATAAGTACATTTTTACTAGTGGAAATATCTGCCGACTTAAAACTCTAATAACAACATGACTTAGACCTTAAACTAACAAGTAATTGGTGAATGTAATCATTTTGTTTTATTTGTTGATTATTAGCAGCTTTTGTTGTTAAAATAAAAGAAGCCGGTTAAAGTCTTGATCAAAGTGGATGGCGTGAGGCCCCCCCCCTCTCTCTTAGGTGGCCTGATCGGATCGTACGATTACAATCGCGAATAGGAACACTCGATTCGTTCGAGTCGATTTCTAATAATATTTATGCTGATTTATCCCTCGATTTCTCTTGCAATCAATTCATAATCGCATAAGGAAGACCTAGATGGTAAATTTTTCACTCTAGTCCCTCTGTAAGGGTCAAAATACGGGTTGCAATAATTGTAAATGAGGTAACCGGGTGGGAAGGTGGAAGGGTCGGGGGTATCGCATTCATTAACATGTGTTGTTGGAGTAGTTTGTAGTTTTTAGTTACCGGCTTTTATTTTCCCCCGATTTCGCTTTAATTTAAGCTTTTATAACCTTTTTGTTTCTGTCATCGACCATTTCTATGGATTTTGAGAATTTACCAGCGTCTAATTATTTTGAAAATCATACAATTCAATCTTCGCGTTGTTTGTCGCATAGTCGTGAAAGCAGCTACTGGCTATCATGTTGAACGTTGTTCGTCCATGCCTAGCGAGCAAGCTATCATGTTTTCATCGTTTACTTTCACAAAATCAATCGGATTGATAAATAAATAACATTGTCTGTTTTTCTTTTTCTAAACTCTTAGTTTATTGAGCGTTCGATGTCTACATGTACTTGTATATGCGTTTTAAAAGATCAGTTTGCAGTGACATTGTAAGCTGTCTGTAGTTGTACAGTTACAGTAGCATTTAAGTTGAGTCTTTTCTAACTTCAAATGATGACAATTTTAAACATCGAAGCAAAATGTAACGTTTGCGTTAATAAACAAAAGTATTATTTACTTTAATCTTATTGTTGATCTTTTTAAGGAAACCCGAATCTATGTGTCAAATTGAACAAACAGCAACAATATTGTTTTTAATTATTTTTTTTTTTTAGATCTGTTCAGCTGTGTTGATATTTATTATTTTTCCTATTATTATCAGCTGTTTGTTTTAAAATGTTATGATTTTAATAATAAAATAAACTTAAATCATCGGATGTATGTAATGAATGTGGAGTAGTATGGGCGTTCAATATCGTAGCCAGTGTATGCATTGTAAATCTCAACACATCAGCCGATGCTACTTATGCAGACTGAGGCGAGTGGCGTGATCTTTCTCGACCAATCAAAACAGACTTTCCTTAACAAAAACACGCACACGCCCTCTGGCTTTACACAAAAGTATTCTCACACACACAACTTCCCACACATACACACACACACACACACACATACATACACACATACATACATACACTCATTTAACAAGCACCGGCTTTTTCCTCATTGCCAATTTTTTGACAATCTTCGAAAATCAAGACTTTTAATTTTTGGCAGTTTTTACCGAACTTTCTTTTTAAAAAAAAAATTTTACACGTGAACAAATTCGAAAATTATTAAAAATGATCACTGTGTAAACAACACAACGTTAAGATAACTCGAGACAGTTTGTATTGTAATTGAATTGAAATTCAGTTTGTATTGTAATTGAATTGAAATTCAAATTTTATCTTGTAACTGTTATTTTATAATTAAAAAAAAATACTATTTTATTTAATTAATACTATTTAATAGTGCATAAATGCAGTAATGAATAATTATGAAGAATTTAAAGTGAAATATTGAAATAAACCAAGTAGTAATTAATTTATGTACATTTTTAATACATTTATTTCTACATTTTATTTGTTTTAACTTATAATCAAATTCCTTTATTCTTTTGTATTTTTTAAAAAGCTCGACACAACTTTCTTAATTTTATAAAACTTGAAGATTTAATTAATTTTAATTTATTAATATGTCGAAAGAGTTCAATTTTGAATGTAACCTGATGATCTTTGCTATTATAATAATTAATATTGGCAATGATGACAGCATTTGACAATTATTTCTTATATTGCTTGTTGTAGTATTCATCATAAAAGCTAATCAGAACTAAGTTTCCTTTTCCTCAACCTAAATGGCTTGTAAAGTCTGCAAAATAAATTAAAGTGTATTAAGTTCGTATAAATTAATAGTGGCGTGTTACATCTAACCCCTAATTGCAAAATTGACATAATAATCCTTTTTGACAACTTAAATGCCGAATCTAATAACTGCTAACTGGCTGATTAAATAGTACAGTGCATAAGATGTTTGTGACATCTTTTTGAAGGCTTGGCGCCACAGTTGCTTGAGAAATGTCTTGATGTTTGTGTGTCGCAGGTTAGTGAACTAGAATGTCGTCAATTCACTCTGCTGCTGTTTAAGGGAGGGGAAGATGAAGTAAAAGAAACTAGTCTAAGCAAACAAAATGCTTCTTGCTCCTTCTTTTTACAGAGTCCTTGACTCTTTCTTTCCCAACCCGCATCAGAAACGAAGAGGGGGATCAGTTTCCCTTTGGAATGTCTCTCTATTATCTTTCTTCTTAACCACAGTTACATTGTTGTTAACATAACAGTTTTAGTTACCCTAAAAGATGACAATTATTGTTTTTAAATAATAATGATTCTCATGTAAATAATTATTTTATATAAACATTTGATGCCTCATACTCAGATTTAAAAAAAATACTTTTTAAGAGTTGAGAATGTAAAAGAATTCTGTATGTTGCAGTTTTCATCTCAGACAAAACCAGACAGACCTGCATCGTGCAACCACAAAAATGTCTTCATCATGTGCAGTGCATACCTTAAAATAGCCTCACATTTTTACTTAATGACATTTTGTCAAAAGCTCAGTCATTTCTTTAACTATACTGCGTTTTAATCTTTTTTAAAACTGATCTTAGTACAAGTAATGAGATCCATAAAAAGAAGTGCGGTCCCTTACAGAGCTAGTAGTATTGCTTTATTTTCGCATACTGGGTGTGTAGTCCCTGCTATTGAACTATTGATTAATAGATACTTATTTTCTTATACATACTTCAATGAAAATAACTAACATGGTGTTTGTTTCAAAATAAATTAATAATTACTGCTGCTTAGAATTCATTCTCATTGTAAAACCTTCAATTGTTTTAAAATAAATTAATAATTACTGCTTGTAAATCCGGACCAAAGTCATTGGAGTATGGGATGCGAAAATGAAGCAATATTACTAGCTCTGTTGGAGGGACCGCACTTCTTTTTAGGGGGCCCTGATCTTTAAAAAATAGATATTTGTGTTACTTTTTTAAATTAATAATAAATTATTTTTTTAAAAATCACTGCAGTTTACAATTGAGGAATATTCCTTTAAATAAATCTAGGTGTCCTTTGGCACTAGCTAAAATATGTGAAATGATTGAAAACTTCACTTCTATTAAATGTTACTAGTTTGTACCTTCATCCTAATTTTAGTTGTTTTTTATACAACTTATTAATTCGGGCCACCAAACAATTAAAATTAGGATGAAGGTAAAATTTAGTCAAATTTAATAAAAAAAGTGGTGTGTTACAATACTTCATCCAACAATAATAAAGATTGATTGAAAACTTATTTCCCGTTGACTACAACTACACGCCTACACTAGCATCTTAAAAATCTTCCACTCCTTAGAGATTTGAATATGATGATAAAAGAAAGGCATACCTACTACTTCAAAGGGTGTTGGCTCGGTGACCGAAAGGAAAAAGTCATAGGGGGGGAAGTCAGGGAAAATAAGTTTCTGGTTAGGGAAAAAGTCATAGGGGGGAAAAAATAATAAAATAAGTGATATTTTAATTTATTTTATTTATAGATTTAAATGAGTAATATTTCAATAAAATAATATTTTTTAAAAGTAAATGTTGACGATTAACATTTAATTTATAATAATTAAAATAAATAATATTTTAATCGAGTAAATATTATTTAATTACTATAAATTAAATGTGACTTTTATCAACATTTATTTTATTAGAATATTACTTATTTAATTAAAAATAATTTTCCTATGACTTACAAACCAAAGTTATGGTTTTTTTTGTTGTTGGCTCACATTCAGCTTTGTTTTAAATTTGATTTAAAAAATTAAATAAATGCTAAATAAATTTATAATAATAATAAATTTATTTAAATGCACATCAATATAATTTCAAGTTCACTAGGTTTCGATCCAGCTTTTTATTTTGTTTCATTTTATTTTCGGCTTGCTATCTTGATAAGAGTAGTGAATGACCGTGAGAACTACTAGAGTGGTTTCTATTGCTGACTACTACAGCTCAGCAACCACAAGATAAAAACGTCATAACATCATACGATCTTCCTGGGCCACGTCTGATTATAATCAGGGTTGTTGTTGTAAATGTTGTAGCAGCTGAGGGAGGGACACCTTTTCCTCTTTTCAAACGATCGGCTTCCTTTCACCATACAAACGTGTTATAAACATTTTCGTCATCGTTTATTTGGCTGGAAAATCATATTTGAAACATTTATCATTGACAATAAATCCTATTCAAGATACGTTTGCTTTTTAGTCGAATTTGAGAGAGAACGCATGGTTGACCCAAATTCCTCTTTCTTTTCTATTGTTGCATGACTTGTTTAGTTTTAATGCTATTGTCTATTGCTTTTTTAATCGCTTTAGAGAAGGACAAACGAAACAAATATCTACTCAAGAAACATACATATCTAAATGCAATTTTTAAAAATTTTAAGTACCCTCAGAAAACTACTGCTGTAGTTTCACTTTTATTGTGAGACTCTTCTATTTTAAGGCATGCTATATACTTTTTGACAACGATTAAAACACTTTAAAATTGTAATTCTTGTAATTAAATTATCTTAAAATTAAGTTGTTAGTTTTATTTTTAGTTCCTAGTGTTAGTTAATTAAAGCTCGAAATCTTCACTGAGTGCGTTCGAATATAAAACTATCAAATAAAATACTCAATTTAAAAGCATAATGCAATGCAAACTATATTTTTATAATTTAACTTTATTTTTTTACCTTTTATTTTAATAGGATTTGCGGTTTCAATCACCTTAATTTTATAATAATAACAATAATAATAGTAGTAATAATAATGATGATGATGATGATGATGATGATAATGAAACATCAATGTGTAATTTCGTGCGGCTCAACGATTGGTGTAGAGTTGATCACGCCATATCGTTCCAATCTTTCTTCCCAGCGATACTCTCCACTCTCTCTAATTCATTTGCGTTTCTCTTCTCTCTTTCACATTCCTTCTCTTCTCCCCCCTGTCAAGTGTCAATGTGTGGGTGGCGTGGAACTTAAGTTTTTTTCTCCTCTTTTCAACCCCGAGCAAAATAATTAATAAAAATAAAAACTTGATTGTACATGTCTGCTAAAAATAGGATTTAAATGTATTAATTGATTTCTAGATAGGGAAGGGGAAACTCCGTGTATATCATTTACTTCTTTACACCCTAACGGCTCTTACATTCATAAAATGGTGGGTCGATAAAATGTGTATCCCTAACTTACTTACCCGGGTACCCTAGTCACCTTCATTACAACTCCCTACCCTATGAATGCAAAAGCATGTCGTTTCCTTCAGACCTTTGTCTACTTTGTAACAATTGTCAAAACTTGAAGATGTGAGAATTGATCTACCCCAAAGGTTTTTATTTGAGTAATAATAATGACCAACTAACTGGTTTACTCCTTTCGAGGATCCTGGGTGGGACATATATATCCCAGCGTTTCTATAACTGCTGGGATATATATGTCCCGTAGATCTGTTTTAGATGTCTACTGGGATATTTTAATTCAGGTATCACCATAGATTAGTCTTGAAAGTGTTGTATTCACCTGTCGGGTTGGGGAGTCTTTCCTACTACTACAGTACGCACAATAAATAAAAACTAATCTTCATTTATGATGTTCGAAGGGTCTTTTCTTTTCCCCACTTCCATCAGTGGCTTGTGTTGTACTTAAACCCCTCACTAATTACAAGTGATAGCACCCTTCTTGTTAACCTGAGCATTTTTACTGTCAAAAGACTTGTTACTAGTCTGGCACAATACAATAGCTGCTAGTAGAATAGATATGAGTATTTCTTTTTCTGCCCCACCTTCTCCATACGCACTCTAGTAATTAATCTTATAATTTGTAGAAAACAAAGAGAAAACACTTGATTTTATTTTTATCTTGACTTGGTGTATATTTTTAACTCTATTCAGCCAGTGTCTGTCTATGATCACGCGTAGAGGAGTAAGTAGAGAATAAATCGAACTTTGAAAGCTGCTCTTTTCCACCTATTTATAAAATCGAGTATATATCATGAGTGAAATTCTATAAATGCCATCAGGTGGTAGTAATTGGCAAAAGAAAGGAGTTCCTGTAGTCGCAGTAGATTTCCCTGACATTCCTTTTCCCTGTCATACAATACAGTAATCAACAAAGCAAGATAACTTTTCTTTTCTTTTTTTTTTTTTTTGTGGGGGAGGCGTTTGACACTCTTGACACGATGCCATTTAAAATTGTTCAACTCAAAAATCAAACTTTCTTCTCACAAGAGTTTCTTCCCGACCCACGGAAACTTGGTTCTTCCTATGTTGAGTTTGTGACATGGAAGAATACTCCTCATAATTAAATTTTTTTCTAAATTAATTCCGATCAGTGAATTTCAGTGAGCATCACAAGTCACATTGAATCCTAAATATTCATTTTATTCAGCAATTCCACTCTCACTACATTTGATATTTTTGTTTTATCAAATATAAAACCTGAAAATATCACTTTTCTATTTAGAAATTAGTCCAATTTTAAGCAGTAAAATCATCTTGCCTCTCAAGAATCCAGTTTCTTTTTATATTCTCTTAGAAAATACCTGTTTATATGAAAATGATTTTGTTTTGTCAATTTGAAAAGAAATCAAGAATAAATTAAGTTATCAATGCATCTCTTTTGTCCTGTAATTTTCTAAGTTTGTGAGCAAAAGCTGAGTGTGTCTTGTGTGCATTAATTGGTAGATTGTCATAAAACGGGTTAAAAACAGTTCAGAAAGTAAACTCATTGTCAGAATTATGGCTAACAACTGCTGAATTACCATTAGGTAATAATCTTGTCATTGCTAATCAATTAGAATCATAAAGGATCAAACTGTTTAAATGGAAACACTTATTTGTTGTTGGCTTTTAACACACCTACTTTAATATATGTTAAAATGTAGTTGAATTTATTGCAGTTTTAAGTTCAGTTGTCTTTTGTACTATCTCAGACTTAGGATCAAACTTTCTTCTTCTGACATTGACTGTTTATGAGTGTTGCATTATGGGCTATGTCTTGTTCCATTTTGCAACACATATTTAGTTGCAAGTGTGACCTTCATCACTCCACCACCTCCAACATACACTTTTAAAGATCCTTTGTACTATACTTTTAAAAAGTTAACATGAAATTTATTTTATGTATTGTCTAACACATCAAAATTGCCTTTTGTTTACTTGTACATTCTATTTTTCTATTACTAAATCATCTTGCAAAGACATTAATGTTGTCTGCTTGGGTTACTTTTCAAATTGTTTCAGTGTAAGCAGCAAGGTTATGTCTCTTTAAGAACTGGACACATTTCATATTTGTGTATGTAAACAAAATTGAATCTAGGTTATGAGAATGTTTATCCATTCTCCATATTGACTGCTTTTCAGAAAAAGAAATGCAAGTGAATAACCAATGAAATTCATCCTTCTCAAATTCCAGTTCTTCACAATATTGTCAGTAAAATATACAAAGTTGAATGCTAGGCATGATTATTTTGCTGCTATTTTACATGACATTTTGTTTATATTTGGGGAACCAGTGTACATTTAAAATATCTTTCAGATGTCACTGCATAACAGTATTTATAAATATTTAATTTTGCTTGAGAACATCAAAATGTCAACAAAATAAACACAATTTGACAACTTTACATTTAATTATAAACTAAAACTATGTCAAATAAAATGTTCTTTTATATTAGACATTGTTAGCAAATCTATACACATTTTTCTTGAAAGACCAAAACAATCTTAAATAGACTTGTCTTTTGCAATATTTTTGTACATTAAAAATTCAGCTTTCATTCTAAATTTTCAATTTTCTTTAAACATCTGAATAAATATTGTCATCTTTAAAAATGTCTTTAAATGAAAAGACCTTCTAAAATCAGCTCCTCTAAATTGTATCAAAGATTAACCAATATTCACTTTAACGTTTCAACTAATTCTAGTGAATCCTTTTTGCCACAAAGAAGAAAGTATTGTACAATTATGGAATTTAATTAAACAGAGGGAAATTGGTTTTTATTGCCTTTTCTCATTTTTTCATTAAATCAATATAATAATTTGAAGAAAAAAAAAGTTTAATGAAACAAAATTCTTGTAAAAGTTTTCTTGTTTTACCAAGAACTACAAAGACTACATCTTCAACCCTCCAGATAAAACTCTTTGAACTTTTTAAAAGCAGACATGTCTTCCTATTCACATTATTACAAAAAATTGTTTAAAATTTGTAACTTTAAAGACTTGCAGTATGAGTTTTTTCAATGAAAATCTGTTCACTTCATAATGTTCTGCCTATAAATATTTAGTGATAATATTTTGAGTAAATAACTTATTACTATTATTACATTTATACTGAATAATTCAAAAGACAGGAATATACAAGTCTACAAATTGTTGCAACAGAGGTTTGAATCTTTCTAATCATAAAAAGAAAACTGGTATGTTAATTTAATTTCTGGAAGCTCTTAAAAAGCTTAAAAGGATTTTTTTCACAAAAATGGTCTTTATTGTATATGCAGAGAAGTAATCTTTCTATTGCTATTCACTTGCATTTCTTTTTCTGAAAAGCCACCAATATGGAGAATGGATAAACATTCTCATAACCTAGATTCAATTTTGTTTATATACATAAATATGAAATGTGTCATGTTCTTATTTGCTGCTTTCACTGAAACAATTTGAAAAGTAATCCAAGTATACAACATTAATGTCTTGGCAAAATGATTTAGTAATGGAAATATAGAAAGTACAACCGAACAAAAGGCGATCTTAACAAAACACATAAAAGAATTTTTATGTAAAATTTTTCAAAGTATATAATACAAAGGATTTTTTAAAAGAATGTATCTCGGAGGAATAAAGCTCACACGTGCAACACCAAATGTCAGAAGAAAGTTTGATCCTAGATATGAGACAGGAAAAGACAGCTCAACTTGAACTACTATAAATTCAACTGCATTTGATCTTGCATCTGATTCTATTCACTTCCTTTTAAAGTGTTTATCTGAATGGAAATCTTTTTGAAAAATTTAATAAGTAATAATAATTATGGAGATTATTACTACAATTATATTTCAACATGCCTTTATTTAATTTGTTTTGCTTTTTTTTCTTCTTTCCAGAGTTGCACGACAAATGGGGTGAGAATAATGAAACATTAAATGAAGGAATGACTTTTTACCTGAAATACCTCGGCTCAACTTTGGTTGAGGAAATCTCTGATGGTGAAAGTTACGGTGATGGCATTAGCACAAAGGCCATCCAGAGAGTCATCTCCATGGTAAGAGCAAATTCTTTTTTATAACCCTTTTATCTATGTCTCATTGTCAAATTTATAGACCTTTCCTTAATATTTTAATTCCCTATCTTCCATCTTGGTATTTAGATTTTAATAAATATAATATATTTAAAATTCTTTAACTATTATTCCATGTCAAGATGTCAGAATATGTCTTGCTATACTATTAACATTTTGAGGGCTACAATATTCAATCTTATGTCCGTTCCCTTCCCTATCTAAACTGTAATCAAAATGTTTTAAATAGATCATTTAGAGTATTTATACTTTGATTCAGCATTCATATATGAAATAACTTCTCACTTAATTTCTGGAGGCCCTCCAGTTGTCGGAGAGCCCTCGGCTGCAGCCCCTAAAGCCCACACTTTAGCCCAGTACTGTATTTGATCACTGTGCCCTCATATCATTTGATATTCATTTTGTTGGATTAGTCTTGACTTTTCTTATTTCTCACAGTTGACAACTTGTTAACTGTAAATAAACAAACCTTAAACCGTGACTAAGCAAAAGATGTGGTTTCCGTAGATCCCATTGGGAAATTCTTGTTGTTTATTTCCTACAGAAAAACAGGCAACAATTAGTTTCCATTTAGTCTTAAATACAGAGGTAGACACTTATTGCGATCACTTTGGGACAGGATCTTTTAGATAACAATAACCAGCTGATAAAATTAAGCATTTGACAGATTTTGATATCATTATCCGTGATTATAATAAACAACTTCTACTGTAAATTAGATATTCTATAAAATAATACATTTACAGTCTATGTGCCTCCAAAAATGTTCTTTTTTAAAAGAATTGTCACCAATGTGATACTTGGATGTGTCATAGCATTTTTAGCTGAGTAAAAGAAGCATGAAGAAAGATTGTGTTTTATTGTGCCAAGCCCATTGTTTCTCTGTATTTTTACCTTCTAAACTTGTTTTAACAACCACATTATCAGTGTCAATCTGAAAAGTTCACATCTATGTTGAAATTTGCATTCTCCATTCATCTACTCTACCTACTAAGCAATAAGAGACTGTTATATGAAACCAGTTTCTTTCTTCTTATTAGGATAGAGCATCACCCACTATGCAATCAAAAGTTCCATACTCCCTTCAGTTTTGTACCTCCCCTTTTAAAATGAATTCCATTAAATACAAACTAAAGTATGGACTATTTTTTACACCTTGAAACCGTTATTTACCTTGATTACAAAAAGGCACTTTGAGGAATGCATTGGTTAGATTAATAGTCTTATAAAGTTTTGGCTTTTTCTTGTGCTCCATGCATGTGTCTGTCTCTTTGCCAAAACTGATCATATCCAACAAGCAACATGGCCCTAGTGAAGATTCAATGGGCCTGGCAAGTTGGAAGCGGATTATAATGAATTGCTCAAGTAAAAGAAAAGAGACGTAATAACTCAACCGCCACTTCCCCCTCGAGTACAAGTGGAGGATTTAAAAAACAAAACCCACTTGCAAAAGCTCTCTTACATAAGAGCGTGTTAAGAAATGTTGATAATGAGGAAAGCTATTCTTTAAGGCTGGCTGCAGTTCTGAACAGTGTCTGCTGACTCTCACCTTGACATAATAACCTGTACTATCAACTCCACCCACCCAGCCATTGCTAGTGGTGGCCAGAGCAGTTTTAAGTAGCAAAAATATAATCTCTTCCTCCACCCATCTCTTCCAACTGACTTTTGTTTTGAGACTACAATCAACCCATGTTTATTTTTTGCTCCGCCCAATCGCGTTATTCTGATCGGGCATCTCCCCACTATCGGCTGATGTGGAGAATCTCTGTGCACCTAACTTGAGCTAATTCCCCGGGACATGTTGATATTTATTTGGTTGTAGCCACCGGCTCAAATATCAACAGAAACATCATGCCACTAAGTTTTCTTACCGCCATAACCACCCCCTTTATGTAATGTTTCTCACTATTATACACAGAAAATACAACCATTATTAGTTGATAGAGAGGAAGCCATTTATTATTTATCACAGATAATTTTATCAAACAGTTATTGTTATCAAAATCAGTTGTTCCCAAACACTTTATTCAAAGTAATCACAATAATCGTATATCCCTTGCTTAATGTTATCATCCATTTATTGTTATCTAAAAGACTGTCCAATTAGAATCTTCATCTGTATTATTAAAATTAGTATCATTATGTGAAAAGCATTATTTTTTTATGATAATGACTGAACATTAGTTTCACTTGCCTATGGCAAATATTTCATTTCTTCATGAATTGGTATAAACAAATATTTGATAAAATTTAATTTCAATTTAGCCTTGATTATATTTTAAAATATTTCCTTGTTTTTCTTTTCGCAGGAGAAGAGTTCTGGAAAGAAATGGAGGAAAGTTGCCCTAAATGTGTCTCCTCGTGGAATTAAGATGTGTGACATGATTAGCAACGAATTGCTACTTGATGTCTGCATTTACAGGTAAATATCTCTTCTTTTTCTTTCTTAAACTCACTTAAAGGCTCAATGTCAAGTCACTTCCTATTTATAGAATTTATATTATAATTATTTGCAAATAAATAAATAAGGTAAACTACTCTATAACAGGCATTTAATATACCTGGAATTATATCCTTCGAGAAATTGGATCATTTTGAAGTAGATTATCTGAGTGATAGTGAACGCAGACCCCACACTATTATTATCATTAAGTTGTAAATTGGACTGGAAATTAGAGCATGTTAACAGCATTGCACTAACAACAATCTTGCAAAGACGTGCCATTTTTGTTGTGTTACAGTAACAAACATATAAACAAACAAACATACAGAAATCGGATCATTATAATATAGATTCTCTCTCTCTCTCTCTCTCTCTCTCTCTCTCTCTCTCTCATATATATATTTACTTTTATTATTGAATGTTACTGATTGAGTCTTTGTTGTTTTTTTGCAGGATTTCATTCTGTACTGCTGATAGGAACCATGAAAGGATATTTGCTTTTATTGCACGGAACACGATAAATGAGACGATGGAATGTTACGTATTCGTCTGTGCAAAAAGAAAGATTGTAAGTATCTTCCTAAATACTTCTTATTTGAGAAAACACTTGAATTACATAAGCAACAAATTAGTCCCTTCTTAACTTTGAAAAAAAACAGCCTTTGAAATAATTATTATTTACTAGTGTCGATTATTAGTTGGAAAAAAAATGATTTAAAACTTATTTGTCTGTTCTTATGTTAAAATCACAATTTATTCTCATCCCGTGCAAGGAACAAAGTTTTGAATTTTCTAATTAGAAATGGTCTAGGATCATCTAAAGTTTTTAATTGAATGAAATGAAAGTGTGTCTGAGAATTTGGCATAGACTTGATTAATTCTTACATTTTTTTAATATTTTTGTAATTCCAGGCTCAAGCTGTTACGCTAACTGTGTCACAGGTGTTTCACATCGCGGAATATTTAGAAGAAGAAGAATTGGAGCGATTAAAATCTGTAGAAAAAGAAGCCCAAAAACGACTGGTGAGTCATTGAATCATTCTGTGAATTAGACTAGTTATAAATTCTTCAATTTGTAAATATTTGTTTTTATATATTTTCAAATATTCATTGTTATTCGTTTAATTAAATTATATTTTCTGCTGTCTTTTTTTTAGTGTGTGGAAGATTTGATTGAAATCCATGATCATGGATCATTATCCAATGGTTATCATCCGAAACTTTCCAATTCAGTCACCAGTAGTGATGCATCTACTCCACTTAACCTTTCTCCACCATCAAATTCACCCTGTATCAACCTGGTAAGTTTATACCTTCTTTTTCTTTTCTCTTTCTATCTATCGATTGATAGATAATATCTCCAAATTCTTTTGAATCTGTTATTTAATGTTTTAGGTATAATGTTCCTTAATGTATTGTATCGAATAATTTTCAATTTAAGTGTCATCTTAAATTCTGGATTAAGTAATTCCATGAATTATTAAGACTAGTATCCATATTTATTTCGTTTTCTATTCTAATACTTTTTTTTTACATCTGATAATGATAATAAATAGTAAATTGCTTAATATTAGGATTTTAACTGTTTTTATTTTACTATAGGCTTTAATTTTAAAAGATTGTTTCCAATGACATAGATAGATCATGTAAAAAGAATTTAGTCTCTTTCCTGCAAATGTCGGCCATGTATTCCTGCCTGTACACATACACAATATATAATCAATGTTCGAAATTATTAATGATTTAAGTCATTGTGATGGTTTTAAATTAATTGCAGTTAACAAACACTTATATTCCACTTTTAAATAGTAAATAGTTAGGATGAGGTATAACAAAAATAGATTTAAATTCATTTGTTATAATTAAATTCTTTTTTCTTTTTACAGCAAGAATATGATGATGATAACTTGGATGACTGTTTCTCAAGACTTGCAGAAAATCGGATACGACAACGACAACCCTCATTTGGCACAGACATTTTCAATGAGGATAGTGTTGAACAATATTATAAAAATAACAAACGGTTAGAAGACTATGTGCACCAAAATGCTGTGGAAGATTTGCTTTTGTTATGAAGAGGATCTTCCCTTTCTACAAAGAGGGAAACAGAACACATGAAAAAATAATGTCTAAAGAAATTATATATTATATTAAAAAGCGATTTTAAAACTTAAAATAACAGAACTCGAAAGAAGAAACAAAACACGCTAATGAACAATTTTTTAAAATTGAAAAATTTACAAACGTAAAAAAAAATATTGAAACCAACAGATCATTCTTTGAAAGAAAAAAAAAAAACATCCCGGATGAATTATTTGGGGGAAGAAATAGAAAATTTTTACTCTTCATCTCCCAAACAGAAAGCAAGAGATATGGAAGGAACATTCACAGCTTTTTTATACCCGATGATTATTGTCTGGTAATTATCAAACGCTGGCTTTTTTAATTCTCCAACACAACAAATTTAACTCCTGCTGAATCAATGAAGCTGTTGTGGTCATTTCTAGACCATTTGTGACATTAAGGGGTTGGATTGGACAAAAAAAAAAGTCACTATTTTCCCATTTTTCTTCCTCTTGCCTCTGGGGGGTGCGACCATATTAAGGGCCAAAATGGATAACATCTCCACTAAACACCAAAATGATTAAACATTTATTATTTATTTCAATGTTTTTTTTTTTTTCCCCCCCGCCCCTCCATATCTATTTTCTCAACCTTTTATTTTCCGTTCTCATTCTTGCTCAAGATTATCAGAATTTGTTGGTTTTTTTTTTTCTTCTTTCTCAAAAGCCCCTCCTCTCTTCTCCTCTTTTTAGACCCCCCCACCCTTTTTTTTAGTTACCAAAATGCCTGATGCTGGCCCTTCTGAAAATCGACTATTTCAGTCATCAACCAACTAAGTTATACTAACGGTCTCGTTCATATTTTTTTTATGAAATCATCCTTATTTTATACTTTTACAAAAATAATTTATTTAATGCGTGCCAGGCATACTGGAATTTTTAAACATATAGAAGGAAAAAAGACTTCTATTTGAATTATAAATTTTCCAGATTGTGTGCTTGATTTAAAATCATTTTATTTGCTTCAGAAACTCTTCATTAAATCACAAATTTCTTCTCTGACCTACCTCTGCTTAAGTCATAAATCAGAGCAGATCTCCTCTCCTCTTTTTTATTACTTAATGTCAAAATAGTTCCTAATTTTTATTTTAAAAAAATTAATATTTAAGATTCCCCTGAGCTTTTCTTGTTCCCTCTCTTTAAGTTTGACTGATACACTGAGAGATCCTTTTTTGTTTTATGTACACGCTTAAAGGCCAACTTCGGCAGCCATTAAGCTCCATGTCAAGTCACTTCCTATTTATGGAATTTATATTATAATTATTTTCAAATAAATAAATAAAAATCTACTCTATAATTAGCATTTAATATACCTGGAGTTATCTGCCTTGAGAAATCGGATCATTACGAACTCAGACCCCACACTATTGTTATTAAGTTGGAAATGGCTTTATCTTCCAAGTTAGAGCATTTTAACGGTATCTCGCTACGATGTGCCGTTTTTACTGTGTTACAGTAACAAACAAACATACAGAAATAATATTATAATATAGATGTTTTTATTATGTTACGGTAACAAACAAACATGCAGAAATAATATAATATAGATATCTGTTGGTCTTGATAAGGGCCATCTACTTACACACAAGTTTTCATCAACTACTTAATTTTAATTTATTCTGTAGTTTAAAAGATAAAGGTTTCAATAAGGCAATGGTAAACTGCTGACGAATTAACTGGGAACAGGAGGGTGGCCAAAAAGAAAGAAAAAATGTTTTTTCCGTGTCTGCCTAATTTTTCTGCAACTTGGATTTTATTGAGTTTACCCAACAACATACTCTGTTGGAATCCTCTGAAGAGATGTTTTCCAGACAAATTGAAGAAGAAAAATGCCCTGCGAATGACCTCAAGTTGTAGCGACTTGGCTTGGCTCTCTCCTCGTCCCCCCCCAACCAATGCCAGAAATGGGGGTAGGCATACTTGCCAGGAATTCTGACTAAGCTCTATACAACTAACTTGATTCTTCGGTAGATAGTTACTTGTATATTGTTGAACTCCACCATTTGATTTGGTTCTCGTTTTATTTTTTTCACTGTTCTGGAATAAAACATAAAACTGGGACTTTGGTTCCTTAGAGAACAGGTTCTGCTTTTCTTTGGTGTCTCTTTTGGTGAGACTTGTGTGTTTACCGACCACCTGTCTATACCTTTTGTGACTTCTCTGCTAAAAGCAAGTCCCAGATTTGTTGTTTTACCTGTTTTAATGACTTTTGTTTAGTTTGACACCAGTGATTGGTTTTTGAACAGACTGTGAAAAAAAAATTATTGAGTCCAGGAGCCAAAAATAATTTTTTCAGTGTGTTCAACATCACTAAGGGCAAAGAAGAAGATCTGGAAAAAAAACGCTACCTCTCTGAACCCTTTCTTATATTTCTGTTCTTTTTATTTAATTCTTTTCTTTCTTTCTAAATCTTTGTTGAAGTGCTTTTTTAATGGTGGAAAATTGCAATTTTACATAGAATAAACAAGAGATTCCCTCAGTGTATACTGCATGTGTGCCTGTTTGTGTGTATGTATGTTTGTCTAGATTGATAAAAATTAAAATCTTGTAACAGTCATATGAGAACTATCTTAACTGCTTTTTGTATTAAATTTCTCTCGAAGAAAAACATTAATTTAACTATTCTTACTTAGTATTACAAAAATGTTCTTTATAATTTTGTGAAATGAAATGTCTTAAGTCTTTGTACCTAAAATCCTGTGATACCGATTATTGAGTCTTATGAGCTAGAATATTATTATAATGGTGATGATGATAATTAATAGTAGTTTTTAATAATATGATATACTGTCCTACCTAAATATATATTTCTTTACATTTATATCCATTCCCCCTCTCTCTCCACTTCACTTTTTTTTTTTGCTATCTGTGATAAGATTTAGGGCAAGCTCTTAATATAAATAAATACACTCATTGCATCAGTTCTCCTCCATTTTTTTTTTTTTTTTATTCATTGAGGAGAAAAGTTTATTTTGAGTAGCCCTTCATATTATGTAATGTTTCCTTCTCTTCTTGTCCCTCTTTGCTTTCAAGATTTTAAAATCTGTTTTTTTTAATTCTCCATGTCAACAAAAATTAAAATTATGAATGCAAAGAAATTGGATGTTCCTGTTTAATGACGGAATTTGCAGTCTTTCCCCCTGCTTTTCTTGAATGCGTTTTGTCCAGAGAGAAAGGCAGAATCCTCTTCCTCTGAGACAGATATGCTGAGACGGGCAAACACCTTTTTCCTTTAAAAATGCTTTCAAGATTTTTTAATACAAACAACCATAAATACCCACCCCTTCCCATTGTCCTCTCTCTTTTTTTTTTTTACTCATATCATAATATAATAACTATTAATGAATTTATTTGAAAAATAGAAACAATTTCTTTGGTATGGAAACATACTTTTCCTCTCCCTGTTCTTCAATGGTGAGATGATAAATTCATAAATCTCGCTCTTTTTTTTTTCTTTTCTCTTTCTCTCATACGTTTAATCTCCTTTATGGAGAGTTCTTAAGGTGAATACTGTGTGTTCCTTTAAAACTTTGCGGGGTGGGTTGTTACTTGTAAAAATTTTAAGTTCATCATTTTTGTACAAAATATCAAAATCTCTCCTTTTTTTTATGGAGGCTTGGAGGAAGTTTTTTTTGTTTTTTTGTTTTTTTTTTCCTTGGGGAAAAATTACCTTGGAGGAGGAGGATGGCGAAGAGAAATTTGTCACAAGATG
>VCCN01006457.1:2109326-2123820 GCA_006491835.1 Architeuthis dux
GTTAATTCAAGTGCGGTTATTTCATTCCAAAATTTTCAGTAAGTCTTTTTTTCAGCTTATACTTAAAAAAAAGCATCCGGTCTCTTAAGAGACAACACCTAATTGTGTATGGAGCCTGGTGACAAAGACCCCGATTTTGTTGCATGTGTCAGATTAGTGATCCTTGCAAGTCTTAAGTTTGGTCGAGACCAGGACTTTATTCTTACAAGTTTTTATGACCAACCCCATGGCAGAATGCAAGTCCACTGATGGGATACTTCCACCCTAATCACACAGCTTAGAGTGTACTCAATTAGCTGCTAAGTGAACAGGGAAATTTGTCCTAATGAAGCGTTTTCCACACTTGTCGCTCATAGCAGAAATCAAACCCAGGACCTTCTGCATGTGAGGCAGATATGCTAACCATTACACTATCCAAGCAGACAGCTTATACTTAGTTACATTAATTTGTACAGAAATACCTTAACCGTACTACATCAGAAACCACACTATTCAAGGTATTCCTGTATTATACAAGGCCAGAAAAGAGGTACCATTCTAGTTTGATAGAAGGAGATGGGCAGAACCCAGGACCTTCTATGTGTGAGGCAGATGTGCTAACCATTATACCATCCGAGTGGACAATGGTCTGAGTATTTGCAATGAAAAGCAACTAAAATTTAAGATGAAAGAAAATACTCGTCAAAAATTAATAATGGTTGACAATATTTCTGAGTTTAAGCTGACATACTGCCATTAAAGTTAATTATAAAAGAAGGATTTCATAAAATTTAATAACTTGATTTCTCCAGACTAATATCCTTATCTTTGATGCTTTTAACTCAATGTTTGCCCAGGTTGAATCTCCAAGCTCCATCAGATAAATGTCACACCTGGTAACCCTTAAGAAAGTCTTCAACATAAATCCTTTATTTCATTTACTGGGGTATGCTGTTATAATAACTTTATTAGACCATCAACTAACAACCAAAACTGTCCACCGGTAACACAGGTTTCTTCTGTTTTTAAGTGGTTCTGCCTGGCTGGCTATCTATCAATGTATGTATGAAATCAAGGAATGGGTGTAACATCAGGCTGTATCAATGGGGCTAGAGGGCTGAAAACTTAAGCATTTACTCCTTATGTCTAGAAAAAGCGTTTTGTGTTTCATTTTTGAAAATTCTACCCCAAAATAAGTTTTTAGTGGGGGTTCAATTTACAATGTAATTAATGATATATTGGTCTCTTAGTTTGTGCTTGTTTTTTGAAAATTCTGACTTTTTAGTGATCACCGCCCAATAAAAGACGAGAGAAGTAACTAATTGATCACCCCTTTTTCCAATTTTTTAATTGATCACCCCCAACACGGCATGCTGCCAAAAGATGTTTCTGTTGAGTGACTTACCTGTTTAAATAACCTTTTGATGTTTGTTGCGTTACCACTTTACTGATAGCCTGTTAGTGCTGAGCCTTCAGAAGGCAGCAAACAGTAAGAAAGTGTGTGGATGGTAAGCGTAGTCCTGGATGGATGTCACTCTGACTCACCTCTCTGAATCACTTCTTCTTTCCCTGGTCTCCTCTGCCAACTCTGGGATGGTCTGCCTAAATAAATAGCATTACCCTTTCTTTGTCCTG
Source organism: Architeuthis dux (assembly GCA_006491835.1). NCBI lineage: Eukaryota > Metazoa > Mollusca > Cephalopoda > Oegopsida > Architeuthidae > Architeuthis > Architeuthis dux. The sequence continues at coordinate 2,110,941 of VCCN01006457.1, forward strand.
TCAGTCTTAATTTCAACTTCCCATTCATCAGAGGACTCCCACTGATCAGAGGCCACAACAGACTCCAGCATTATTCTTCCATCTGATATCTTGTTACATGTTATAATCATTTTATTTTAATAAACTTTTGCTGTTATAATTACTTGTTTTTGCTAAAACCTTCCAGCAAAGTTGATAATTCAAATAACTTATTATACCAGCATATAGAAACTCATAAAAATGATCTTCATTTTTGTGACAAATATATTTTGCAATTTAATGAATCCTTATTATAATGGAGCTACGGTAAGTATATGTAACCAAAACTGCTGCTGCTATGTGATGGCTGTTGCTAATATGTGATGGATGCTGCTATGTGATGAAACCATGTCCTGACTATTCAATGATGAACATTCTGTCTATGTGAATGGACATTTTGCCAAAAACGTTTTTGTCAAAATTAAAAAAATGTTTTTTGATTATTAATTAGCCAACAGATGTTAAGTCAAACTGACATTTGGGTTTTACTTATGAATCTGTATATTTATTTACTCAAAATATTTATATTTCATATTGCAAAATAAAAAAACTTAATCATATCTTGATTCATTAGAATAAAAAAAATTAAATTTTAATTTCATTTAAAACTAGTCAAAAACCCCAACCGTAGGACGGGTATTTGACTAGTAAATTTAATTGCTGTAGGCAATTGTTTGTTCTATTTATGCTTCCTCCCACTTCTGACGTCAAATTCTATGTTGTCTATCAAATATTTCCTGAGCAATAATTAAATCAATTTGTGAGAAAGTCTCATTATGATTGGCTTAGTGGGTGGGAATAAAATAAGAATCTATTTTAAAAAACAGAAACAGGAGTTTTTTACAGTTTTTTTAATCACTCTTGAATTTTCATATTAAAAAAAATTACCTATAAAAATTACTAAATTATTCATTACTTATTACTGATTAAAGATTATTTATTGTCCCAATTACTGATTATGTTAAAAATGACTTAAAATGAAAAATTTTGTAAAATTACTGATTAGAAATCGCCAACCAAAACTGTCACCAAAACTGTTGATATAGGTTTATTCAGTTTTCAAGTGGGTCTGGCTGACTGGCTATGTATGTATGTGTCGCATGTACAGGCTGCGCTAATTGAGCTAGAGGGCTGAAAATTTAAACATTTACTCCTTATTATGTCTAAAAAACGTTTTTCTTTTTTTTTTAAAATTCCCCACTAAATAGGTTTTTGGTGGGGGGTTCAATTTACAATATTAGTTTATGCTAAATTGGTCCCTTATTTTGTGTAAGGCAGTATTCACACTTGTTTTTTGAAAATTCAGACTTTTTTTAATGATCACCGGCCAAAAGGCGAGAGAAGTAATTTATTCATTGATCACCCCTTTTTCCAATTTTGTAATTGATCACACCCAACACAACAAGACGCCAAAAGACGTAGGTCACGTGACGGTTTCTATTGAGCGACTAACCAGACCTGTTATTTATAATTATCATTATTATTATTACATTAGAATTACTATTCACTTATTAAAAAATATGACAAAAGTCTCATCTTCGAGGATGTATGCATACTTTCTTGTGTATAGCATTTTAAAGGTTTAGAAGTGACCTAACAGTTAACGGTACAGAGAATGGAAGCTCTGAGTTTTCATTCAGTTCGCACTAATGCTCTTGGGAAAAGCATGAATCAATCTCTTCTCCCCAAGTTGTGGGTAAATTGCAGGGCAGACAGGGATCTCTAGCCATGATTGGCAACCAGTCTAGGAGATGGACAACTCTGATTCCAAACCAGGGAGTGGACCCTCCCCCCTTAATGGCCAGCAACAAAAAGATCATGGCGTGACATGCAGTGCACTCCGGTATTCCTCGGTACTCCAGTCTGTCTTCAGTTGTCCTGACTATGTGTAGCCACTGGACCCAGGCAGACAAGGGACGAGAGAGTGAGGCTGACAATATGCGGAACTCTCTCTCTCACTCTCTCTCACTATAATCCAAGTCAAGCACAAGTCAGAATTGATGCCATAGTCATCTTCAACCACAAGGTGGTGGTGGTGGTGGTGGTGGTGATAATGATGATGAGTTTGTAAATTAGATCTGAATACAGAAACCTATTTGGAAAATTTTTAAACTCATCAAGATCCACCCCCCCTTCTATTTGATAAATAGTGATATCACGCCTATAACAACATTTTGAAGAAATTAAGATCTTATTCCAAAAATGAACAAAAACAACATTAAGATTGAGTTCAGCTCAGCTGAGTTGCTCTCCGTGTCACACAACAAATGATGAAATGATTTTGTCTCCATTTCTAGAACGATCCATGGAGACCCAATCATTGTTTGTAGCAATCGTTGGTTTTTACTGGGTTGGGGTGCTAGCCTGATGCCCAAGATAGTCTGACTTACAATGCTAAAGGGATACAACCGTCCTGCTATTTACCCATAGATGAGGGGAGAAGTGGATTCATGACTTTCCCAAGGGCGTTATTATGAAATGTACACAAATTGTCCCAACCAGTGCCATTAACTGTTAGGCCACCCACACCTCCCTCCCTCCCTCAGATTGAGGACTGTACATGTAAAATCAAATGATCAGAAATTAATAGTGTGAGTGTATGTATGCGTATAGACGAACACACACACATACAGACTTATAAAGTGTTTTTTGAAGCTAAATCTTTTATATATCTTACTTTTGAAGAATTTTTCAGACATACAATACCTTATGAACTGTTCAACTGAAGGCTCACCTCGGGTGATAAGGATCTTAATGTTATACAGGTGTGATAGGTCAACGATTTCATTGGCTGGTTATTGTCACATGATGACTGACTTTGTTAGCAAATGCCAGCAGACAGCCTATGGTATTTTGAATTAGCAAATCAAATACAGGTGCTGAGATAACCTACTATTTAAAAATATCTCCACAAATGGTTAAGATAACAAAAAGGTTACATGCACCATTTATTAAATGTGTATATTCATCAAGTATTTTGTCAGTGTTATTGTTTATGTTCACATACAGGATATCCCCACCCCCCCCCAAAAAAATGTATACACACTTTGTTAGTAGTATAGTCCAGTAGAATTAGGAAAAAACCTAGAACAAATGTGCATAAAGATGAAAATCGGTTTATACTTAGATGGTATAAAAGAACATATCAAAAGTCCTCTAAAATCCAAGGTTTTTGAGAAAAACGACCAAACGTGATTGGCCTAATAGTGGTGATAATATAAGAGACAGAGTTCAGTATACAGGAGAGATATGCGTGACTAAGACAAGATACAAACCCTATATATGGGGCATAACAGCAGTTCTCCCCTACGTTGTAGTTATATGTGCACACCTCGTAATATAGCAAAGATTTCAGGTCTTTCCACACAATATCTCCAAATGTCTCAATGGATTTCAATGAAGTTTTGTGGAAGGGTGGGCTAGAGAAGAAGTCAAGGAATTTTGGAGTGGATCTATGAAGAATTATCTCCCTTATGTCCTAGCTGAGTGTCAGCAAACACAAAATATCTTCAAACGTTCTGTCTGTCTCCATGTTATCTCAAGTTCTCAATGGATTTCAATTATATTTTGTGAAAGGATGGACAATAGGCTACAGAAGAACCGATTAAATTTTGGGGCAGATCCAGGAATTGTTTTTTTTGATTGAGAGATATTTTTCCGTTCTTTTTCCATACATTCATGTATACGCTCATGTCTGTCTACACGTTATCTCCAAAAGTTCTTGATGTATTTTGATGAGATTTTGTGGACGGGTGGGCAATAGGAAGAACGGAAGAACTGATTAAACTTTGGGGTGGATCCAGGAATTTCTTTTTGATTGAGAGATATTTTTCTGTTCTTTTTTCATACATTATATATATGCTCATGTTTTTCCACACAATATCTCCAAAAGTTCTCAATGAATTTCAATGACCTTGTGTGGATGGGTGGGCAATGGGCCATGGAAGAAGTGATTAAATTCTGGGGCAGATCAATACACAATTACTTCCCCTGAAGCAATACCTCTGATTGCTTTCTAGTTTGTATTGTAATTTATAACTTTGAATTATGACAAAAGAAGCTTAATTTTCTCCAAAACCTATTCTTGGATTTTGGAGGACTTTTGATAGGTTTTAGTTGAACCTATACCCTATTTATATACCAAGTTTCATCTTTATGCAAATTTGTTCACGGTCCATGTATAAATTCTGACTAATTCTACTGAACTAGTAAATCACCATGGATATTACCTGAAAGTTAATTAAACACTTTCATAATAAAGAATCTAACCTAATAATGAACAGTGTGATTTTCTTGGTTTGTGGGTCGTAACACTGTACTATTCCACTGGTTGGTGGGGAGGGTAAAGTTCTGCAAAAAAAATACTTCCTGCTGACTGTTTCAAACTATGCACTATTCCCAGTAAACGAATCCAAATATATCTGTGATTTTTTTTCAACTGGGATTAATGAATAGATCATATGGAAAAAATCCCAGATCAAGACAGTTGTCGTATCTCAATGATCAGCAAGCTAATCTTGCTGGCCGTTGTTAGTGGGTTCAATTCTCATCAGATCTCCCAGTGTAGATGGTCTGATACCAATTCATGCGAAGTTACTATACTTAATAACAAACAGTGTGATTTTCTTGGTTTGCTGTCCGTAACACTTGACTCTCAATCATGGGTAAAGATTTGCAGATAAAAGTATCTACTTCCCACTATTTGAAACTATGGACTCTTCAACTGAACCAAATTTGCTATTATTTTTTCTTAGAAAATAGTTTCATAGAAATTCAAATAATCCATGAATTTTTAATTGCGTGATTATTCTCTCTAACCCCAAAAAATGTACATACGGTTTACTAGTTTCCAATGCTTTTTATTCTTAACATTTTGAATACTTAAAACGCATCGTCCAAAGATAAACATTTAATAATTTTCTTCTAAACTTCATTGTAACGTTTATTCTTTATGAAAGTGTTTAATTTATATACAAATGGCAGTTGTAAGATTGCTATATAAACTCTAAGATAGTGATGACTTCTGATAACTCTTGAACAAATTTAGAATTAAAGCTCCAAAAGATGAACACTATAAATTTGGAATTAACTGTCTCCTGGTTTCAACATTAATTTCCCAACAAGCCCATTCCTAAAATCAATTTTGGTCTTAAATAAAAATAGAATTCTGGAAATCAGTTCTTGTCCTGAAATCAGGTTCTCCATAAACAGGGGCGGATCCAGGGGGGCTTCCAGGGTCTTCTGGAAGACATTCAGAATTTTTCCCAAAATTTTATTTTTACAGTTTTTTGAGCGTCTTCTGATTTTTAAATATTTTCGTCTCAACACTTGACAACCTTCAAGACACTCAGAATTTTTCTGAAAATTTTTTTTTATCTTAATTTCAGATTTAATTTCACAAATTTTAGCCAATCTTGGATACATAATTTTCAAAGTTTTCTGGGGGAGCATGTCCCCAGACAATCCTAAAAGCCCCCCCCCCCGCCTCAAATTTTGGAAGACGATCAGCTCAACAGGTGGGATAAACTTACAGAAATGAAAGAAAAAAACATGATGATTATTTTCAATTTAAAAAAAAATCAAAAAATAAACATAGTCTTCTTCTTAGTCTAATGTTATACATATGCTGCAGCAAAAACAACAGCTATGCCACCAACAAAGCCTTCAGAGGATGATCCTAGCGTCAGGCATGGTTTCAAGTCTGAAGCATCATTACCACTAACCCAGAGCGCCCGAGCAGTACCTTATGATACCACCAGACTTTGAAAATAATGCAGCCTCATCAACTTTCCTTTCAATATTCATGAGCTCAGGAATGGAACATTAATTCAATGATATGAGATGTGAATAAACTGACCAGATAGAAATGTCAAGATGCTGAGCAGTGAATGTGAACTTCAGGTGGAAAGTCACAACGACGTCCTACATTATCCAATCTGAAACGACTGGCATTCTTCATTTTTTTGTTCGTTCATACAATGGAGTGCAATTGCCATGACGACCGAAATGGCTAATCAGATTTACTTCCCTTGGTCAGCCACTTTAGAAAGCTTAAATACTAGTTTTAAAAAAGGCAGCAAAATTAATTTCGTATTTAGACGATTGTCAAATTAAAAATAATTTTAAATAAAAATAGAAACTAGGGGGGAAAAAAAGGAATTAAACTGACAGGTTATTTTTGAAGTTTTATAATTGAAAAAAAAAAATTCAAGTTTCTGTTGTTCGAGAGAACCACGGTGTCTACTAGTCGTACTAACACAACTGCATGTTCCTATTTAGTTCCTCCTACTCTCTTTTTAACTATATCTCTCACCACTACCGTTTTCTAGTATTCTCTCCTCACTATCGCTTTCGTTCAGAGGCCTTGGACTTTGACAATTTATTTGCAACCACCGACTCTCTTCAGTGCACTCCATGTGCATCTCAAATGCATCTTCTTGGAATCCAACAAAAATTGCAATTATTCTGCACATTTAATAAAAGTATCTTCCTGTGCACTTTTTAGCTTTTCCCAGGTGCACTATCGCCCCTCCATCTATAAACTTTACTCCTACTCATTGTTGCCAACTCAAAAAAATATTTTCGCGCTAGTTTGACTGCCAAAAAGCGCTAAATTTTTTTTAAATAGCCAAATATCGCCAAAAAGACACTAAAAATGGTCGAATATAGTCGAAAAATGGCCAAAATGTTTCAGCGTAAACGCGCTAATTTAGCGCTTTTTTGCACTGCCAAAACGAGAAACGCGCTGAACCTAGCGCGAAACGCGCTAAATTGGCAACACTGCTCCTACTGTTACCACTGAGACACTCTCCTCCTACTTGGTCGATACTACTAACTCAACCTCTTAACGGATCTTGTCCCCCTCTTTAAAACAATCAGCAGCTTCTCTTTTTCTCCTCTCAAGACGTCCACTCCCCTCGCTCCTCACGCCACCACCTTGTTGTGTCAATGTGTATGTGTATGGTAGCCGTTAGTGGCAACTATTATCATCCGAATAGTTATTAGTATTATTCTTATTATACGCACAAGACTCGCTTCTTTATCCTCTGGATTTTTTTTAGCATTGCTGTCTTTAATATTTTCCCCACCTGCACTATGACGATCCGAGGCTGGAAAAAAACTCACAAATGAATGAAGAGGAAAGGGAGAAATGTTGTAGCTTCTTGTCTTTCTCGTTTCTTCTTCTTCCTCCTCCAATGTCTACTTATTGCTTCTTTTACCTGATCGCCGACGACGATGGCTAACGACAACAACAACATTTTAGGACGTATAATAATAATGGTAATGATGCTGGCTGGCTGACGACAATAAACCACCGGGAGCTGAGCTCTTTGCTCCAAAAAACAAAAACAAGAACGACAGGTATAGTATATTTAAAACCCAACAAAAACATCTACATCCACACGTACGTAAATAAATAGTATATGTATTAGGTGAGTGGTTAGAAAGTGGGGGACTAATTTACATAGTGGCGATTATAATAAATTGATCACCCATTTCTTGGCCATTATAGTTGGCGCGAGTCTTAGTTCAGTGGTTATGAAGTGGGTGATATTTGACTCCAGTGATTTAAAAGTTAGTTTTATATTTATTTTTATTTTATAACCTAGGGTTTTTAATATCATTTATGGTTTGAAAAGCAGTCAGTTAAAACGGATGGTGGATTAGTTAATTATTAAAACAACTGACTATATAAAAAAACAAATTAAGAAAAAGAAAGAAAGCTAATTCAACTTAAAGGGTATCTTTTTTCATTTTAATGTTTTTAAAATATCAAATTTAGAAATAGACGAAATGAAAGTGCTGTGACACATGATCTGTGTCATTTAAAACGGATCACCGTAATCTAATTACTATGTAATATAAACTCTTGAAACTTTATATATATATTAAAGGAGGTGTGTCTGATGGAGACGGTATGTTATGGTCACAAAGTCGGGGATCAGTTTTTAAAGGATATTTAGGAATGTATTTCTTTCTTTTCTTGATACATTTTCAGCTGATCAGGCTTCCTGGCCGAATTCCAAGATATTAAATCTTTAAGTTAAAGTGTTTAAAACCAGGAAAATCTCTTATTGCAATCTGTCATGAATTTTCTTGAAAAGCAAGATCAGTTCCATCATACCTCCTATACTTTTTATTAATTTTTTTAAAAGTAAAATTATATTATTTTTATTCGTGTTATTTCTTTAAAAGAATTCCTCGTTAAATCTATTTTTCAATACTTAGAAAAAAAATGATATCTTAAAAATGTCCTCAATTAATTTATTGAATGTTTGAATCCTAAAAAATGTTCTAATAATACTTATTTAATTTCATGATTATTTAAGAGACTTGAGGAGAGAAAAAAACGATAAAAAAATGGGCTACTTTTATTGTTTTAATTCCATAAATCACAATTCTTGTTTAAAAAAAACGATTTAAAAAAGAAATAAGGGTTCTATTTTTTTCTCTTATTGTGTTTAAAACGATAAGAACTTGTCTTTCTCTCTTTTGTGAGGTTCCAATACTTTTGTGAATGTAAAAGATTCCTGGCTTTATGGTTTATTGAATCATAAAAAAACTCAAACTGAATAAGATACTTGGATTATTTCATTATTTATTTTTTCAATCATTCGTAATAATTTGCTACAACTGTCATTTTAAGAGGCTGCTAGGAAGGATAAGATAATGTCTCCTTTTTAGGCTTTTAGACATTTTGTGCTCCCAACCAAAAAAAAAAGGTTAGGTCAGGCTCTTGAAAAGTTGGAACTCAGTTTTTACTAATTTGTTGCAAATATTCAACTTGGGAAATTTCTAATAAATTTGTTTCTCATGGTCATTAGTTCCTTTTTATTTTGGTGTGGAGATGGAATAATCCTGTAGTTATAATTTGAGTTACTTTCTTCTTGGATGAGAAATGTTTAAACTGCCTCATTTTAAATCTAATCTTCAAGCATGTCTAGGTAGAGACAGGCGCATGTTCATATACCTCGAAATAATTTCATTTTATTAATTAAAAAGTTTCTTTTTTATGACAGCATATCTCTTTCCTTTTAACAACTGTATAATGTATTATCACGTTGGTTAAACGTTAACGCTTATAAAAATCAATGTATCTGTCTTTTATTTCTTGAAACAGGCCAAATTTGTTAATAAATTCAATATAATTAGCGCTATTGATAATGAAAAGTAAAGTAGTAAAAAAAAAAAGCATCACTCTGATTTTATTTATAACCAAAAAAATCTATTCAGATTAATATTAGCCCGAAACGTTTAACTTACTAATCTTCTTAAAACTTAAATTCTGAAAAGGTTTTCCCTCTTAATTAAAGATATATATATATATATATAAGTAAATAAATGACTAAAAAATATCAAATAAAATACCCCCCCCCAGTTGTACCTCTCTTCATAATTGTCAGAATGTTTATTTCCGGGTGGGTAGCATCAAAGCAGTCTTTGAACATTGAACATTATTGAACAGTTTACAATGACTGGGATAAATTTCATTTTTACTACTACTCCACTTGGCAGGCTTTTATTTTCTATCAAGATATGTGTTCGTATTATTTATGAAACAACACTCAATTTTAATCTACGCCTATCTGTTAAAATTCAGTGTTCATTACTTAACCCTTGCACAGTTGCACTGCCAGGCAGATATATCGGAAACGATAACGTGATCAAAAACACTACACGGGCGATATATCGGCCTAAAAAGGCTAGACTAGCTTAAAAACTGAAGAAACCTTTGGTTGACAGTAGTGTTTTTTTCTATATGGTCAAAAAGGCCATAGCGCTAAAAGTGTTAATAAAGTAATTGCTGATTACGTGGAAAATGCATTGATTGTAGACTAGTTAGTTGGTCAGTTTAGTTTGAATTCACTGGTTTTGCACATGTAAAAATTAACGTAGCTCTTGTGAAAAAATGTTAAGATGAATTGCATTTATCAAACAATCCTCTCTGTCTTGAGGAACAATTTCATACTTCATTGCATTTTGTCAGCAGGTTCACCTTGAACCTAGCAGAACGGATTGAGCCACAGCAATTACCAAAGACTGGCCAGTGGCCACATATAGTCACAGACTGGCCAGATCTGATCTTTTTTTTATTTTTATTTTTTTTATTGCGTCTGTTAATAAACAATAGCAGAACACAGTTTTTATATCTTAGGAAAATGTCCTTAAAAGATGTGAAAATATTTAAGATGCCTTTTTTAGAATGTTTAAAAGTTTGCTATATGAGGAACTGGCCAATAAATTTTAAAAAATCACACCCCACTGTATAAAAACTTTATTATACTATTACTTGTTTGCGTGTACGACCGTTACACTTTCTGTTTATTATTCATTCTCCTCATATCTTTCACCCTTTCTCTTTTACCTCCCCACCCACCCTTGTAATGGATAAGGCTAAGAATGGAAGAGGGTGCTTATGCTTGAATGGGAGCAAAAGGGACTCTAACTTCACTATAACTGTCATTCATTCATTACTCTTCCCTCACAAGCCTGAAGCCAAAAGATTACATTATAGTAGTAGATGACCAATATAGGCAAATAGTAAAAGTAATCAATAAAAATAACAGATATATTAGTTTTATTTGTCTTTGCATGTTGTTATAGTTAATATAGAAGCATTCCATAAATAATAAATTAACAACAAAATGATACTTTAATTGCAGAAATATATGTGCGATGATGATATCTTGACTGTCAACACTGGTGGAATTTCCACAAGCCCAGCTAGTCTATATGAATATATTTTGATTACTACTGGTTATATAGATAAATTCTTCTTTTTAAAAATTTTAATTTATTCTTTATTCCAATCCCCACTGTTAATTTATTCACTGCTGAAAGGAAACCAGCCTGAGTTTAGTTGTGATAAAAAGCAACAACAATTAAGATGAAGGTAAATAGTAGCAAAAATAATGATATACAATACTTCATCTAATAAAATAAAATAAAATTGGAATATAAATTCTTTATCTGTATTTTAAAATCTTTTTTAGAGCCTTCATTACCTCCCAAATCTTCCTTTTTTTTACCTCATTCCTCAACCCCTGTTTTAGGTAGTGAGCTCTCCAGGCCTCCTTGGGTACATGCACATCCACCTCCACCACATTTTTTTCTTTCTTTTGCTAACTTCAAATTTTATGTTTAGTACACATGTTTGTTGCTCATATCTGTAAAATGTGCTGGTGAAAGTGGTAATGCTGCATGTCTCTGAGGTGGACCAGGGAACAAGGTGAGCAATTAAAACAACAAAGATGAGGATGTTGGTCTGAATCATTCATGAAACATACCATAAATTGTGGTGTATAGGTCGAATTTCTAAGCCTTAAAAAAACCTTTCAAAACCTAGGGATCAACTTTTTATGGTGAGTGTAAAATATATAAAAAATAGTATAGGCATAAACCAGAAAGTTTAGCAAAAAATCTTGAGGTCGACTTATATGCCACAATTTACTGTATATATGTTATGCCGAATCTGCGAAATTGCCTAATTATCGAATAAAACTACATATTTACTTATTTTTTGATTGTAATATAGTTATTTTTATCCTTGTTTTGATTAATATAAACTTTTGATCAAATTAAAACTACGTATTTATTTTTTTTGTAAAAAAAAAAGTAAATACATAGTTTCAACTTTTTTTTCAAAAACCTAGTTTTAATTTGATCAAAACAAAAGGATAAAAACAACTCTTTGTTTACAATCAAAAGATTATATAATAAGTAAATACGTAGTTGCATTCGATAATTAGGCAATTTCGCAGATTTGGCATGACATATATAATGTTGCAGTGTTTTAAGTTTGTAGCCTATTGTTGCTCACAGATTTTATTTCTCTACAGAGACCCACTACAACTTTTAATTTGTTCTTTCTTATTTAAATGATTTTATTATCTGTATTCAGCCATTGTGAAGATCTTCTCTAGTTATACAAAATCTGTTTGTCTTATCCATTGATAATACAGTGCAAAAATGAATGAATTTGAATATTTGACGTTAGATCAATAAGTCTGTACTGGAATTTTCGCAGTATAATGTTCAATCTGTTTGATCTATGGAGAAGCATTGGGTTAAGTGCATTGACAAAAGAGATTATTTTGAAAAATAAATATGTACACCCACACTCTTGTTAATGTTCTTAAATGGTCATTGACTTGGCACAATGTTGCTTCACTTTGGTAGGATTAAGCATTCTCAATGTGTTCTTGTCCTGAGTTTAGAGATTTCCTGTAGATAATTCTCCAGCCCTAGTAAGTGGAATATGTGAAAGAAAGTTCCTGCAAATCCTTACAGACATAATAGGGTAGCCATATGTAAACCTTCAGAAAGGAGGATGTTCTTGAAAACATCCTGCCACCGCCCGGAACGCACTTTAGCACTATATAACCTTGAAGCAGCCGTGATAAATAGTTTTGCAGGCTTTTTAAGAATTTTAAAAATTCCTACCGGATGAAGATTTTGAGACATAAATAGAGGTCCTGTCCAGAAAAATATGGGCGTATGGCAACCCTAGGACATAAACATTGGACTTACAACAAAGAAGGAAGCATGTACAAGCTCAGTAACCAAATTCAGTTCGGTTTTCACAACTGCCCATCCCATAACTGTACTGCAAAATGAATAATCAAATTCTTTCATGCAGGTTTTGACTCATCTTACAAATTGATTCCATTGGCGTGCTGCAGTTTTTTTTTTGTTTTTTTAGAGGCTAGCACTGACTGACATACCATAATGTTAGTTATGTCCCTTGCTCAGTGTTGCCAATTTTCATCTAAATCTAGATGTTTTGGTTGCAGATATCAGAAATCGCTATTAGATCGCTATTTCAATAAAATAAGTAATATTTTTATTTAATTTATAGTAA
>VCCN01006457.1:2123846-2140473 GCA_006491835.1 Architeuthis dux
CAGTTATAAACTGCCCAGGTGGTGGTGTGTCAACGATATTCAAGGGCCGCCGATAATAGATGTCGAACCTTGTCTAAAAACTAAGTGAGATTTGAAGAAAAAAACGAGGGCATTATTCAATGTTTGTTTTTTTTATTGAAAAAAATACTACCAAAATAACTACAATATATTACAAAGTATACACAATTTCAGTATTTAAAAACAAAATATTTACATTGACTTTTGCAAATTAAATAGTTTCTGAAAAGACACAAATTCACAATATATAAAGACAAATTTTCAACACATATTTCCAATGTTTTGACACTTTGTGAAAGAACTAATGACATATAAATAAATAAATGTCATAAATAAACAAGAATTATGTACATTTTGTTCATATTTACTACAGATGTCCTAGCTGTTTCACCGATTTTATTGAGATTTCATAAAATTAAAAAAAGGTGATTAACTTTAAAAAAATTTAATTCCATAAGTTTTTGTTATCTTTTTCATAAAAAAATTAATTCATAAGTGAATAAATACTGAAAATCTTATTGAAATCCACTCATTTTTGGGCTGAAAAATTTCTAATGAAAATTATCATGTTACACTGTTTTGCTCAGTAGTAAACAACTTTGCAAATATTTCCGGGTTTATCAGAATTTTCTGCAATTTTTCTTCTTACTAAATGACACAAAGATTTTTAGGATAAAATTAACATGTTACAAGTTTCAGAGTTTTTATTGACAGTTTAACATGTGTTACTTTGTTGTCAAAAGTCTGTGGAACTGTCTTTCCGTATACAGTCGCTCAATTTTTCTTGTTTTTTTTTTTTGTTGTAAAATGGGCCAATTTGACATTTTTGAACTCTAAGATTTGTTGAAATTTCAATAAAAGAAGTCTGAATAGAACCCTCTTTCATATAATTTCCCAAAACAAAATGTTAGTGTTAATTTGTTTATTCACTTATTACGGCGGTTAATTGGAATTCTTTACTAATGGAGTCATGCAGTGTTAGGTATTTATAAAAAATAATTCAACCAGTGCAAAACTAGTTCACTGGTAAACAAACGTGTTGTTTTCTTCAGAAAATGAAAGAAATTATGTGTAATATGATAATTAGTTGCAAATTGAAGAAATTTAATCTTTTAGTCTTATTAAGTAAGTCTTTTGATGAAATTCTGTTTTTATTTGCGGTTTTCTGGACGAGTGGGCAATAATAAACGCAAAAATGATGGAGTCCATGAGCCACCTGCTTTTTATTGCGAAACATGCTATAACAGAGGATGCCTGTAGTAGAAGTTGCTTTACCCCTTCCTCTCTCGGTTTGCTTTAGCATGACAAAAACAAACAAACAAAAAGGCTTTTATATTATAAGATTAAACCTTGATGCTGTAAAATATAACTGTAGATAACATTTTTTTAAAATCATACTGTTTGTTAGTCTAAAACAAGACTGTAAATATACAGCAATACCTTGAATAGTGCGGTTTTGATTAAGAACAGTGAAGGTATTATTGTACAAATTAATGTAATTAATTATAAGCTGAAAAAAACCCCATTAAATTTTAATAAGACCTTGGACAGTGCGGTTTTGAATAGTACGGAAAATTTTGTATACAGATATCAAATTGAACCACGTGAAACAGTCTGTTGACCTCAGTGTTAAGAGTTTTCAAGTTAAGTTAAATCTTAGATCACTCAACTCTGGTGGCTCTTTATTTAAAAAAGCTTTGCTGACTTGTTTTTTATTTGCCTGTTTCATATGATTTTGGTGCATTAAAAAATAGTTCACTTCTTTATTAAATTTGACTAGTTTTTACCTTCATCCTAATTTTAGTTGTTTTTATCGGGCTACAAATTAATAAGTTGTATAAAAACAACTAAAATTAGGATGAAGGTAAAAACTAGTCAAATTTAATAAAAAAGTGGTGTGTTACAATACTTCATCCAATAATAATAAAGATTGATTTAAAAAATAGTTATGAAATAATTTGATATATTCAAAGATATCATTTTTCAGATTGTTATCACAAAAGAGTTTTTTTTAATCATAATCACGTTATGATATTGTGTAGGCAGACAGTTGTGTCTGTTTATGACAGTGAGAAGACAAAGCTATTAATCTATCTGATAGGTAATGTGAGAAAGTAGGGGACATGCGTATTCAGTTAAAAATGGGAACTGTCAGGTTAGAAAAAAAAAAGAATTATTGTAAAGAAAAATTACATAAGCCTGTTGGGATTCTGTTTCTTTATTTTCCTAAGCATTCTTTGAAAAAAATTTTCTTTATAATTTCAAACAAATTTTGTTGAATAAAAATAGTTAAAATTTTTCTTTTTCTTTTATGATGGCAATGGGGTTGTTTCCTATATCAGTGATTCTCAAACAGGAGGCACTTGGCTCCCAGTGGAGGAATTTCAGTCATGGGAGGAATGTATAAAGGAAAGTATAAGGGTGAAAAAATTACTAGATGACAATTCAAAATGGAGCCGGAATTGAGGAAATCACACAATAGATGATGAATGCTGCCACTATATATGAGTATGGTGGCTTCTAGGAGAGCACATTGTCATGTGTCGTCCATGAATCGGTTTGTGCGTGAGAAAGGACTGGGTGCACAGTCCGATCCTAGCTTGGTAAGATGTTCTATAAGCACCGGCACCAGAGCATAATAGGCTGTGGCGACTGCAGAACAATCTTGTTGCTGCATACATCATCTGGTATTCTCAGACAGTCGCTCATCTGTGTAATGAGCAGGACCAATGTCGCTTAACTTTGGTGATACACAAAATAGGAGCTACAGAAATCCCTTCATTTGATATTTGATCTGTTATTTTGTAAATAATCTAGAGATGTTTTCAGAACATGCAAAAGTAATTAGGACTATTGCTATCAATGATAATAGTCTAAAGAGTTGAATGACAAATTCAATATTTCTTGAATTAGAAAGATTGTTTTACATTTTTCCAAAATTTGCCTTCAAATCTATTCTGTCCATTTATGTTTTTCTCACTTCACAAACAGACTGAACTAGTCATGTATTAATGTTAAAAGATCAATCCATTTTACCTGCACCATTGTTGCCCTGCCTCTTAATTGACATTTGCAATATGTCATCATGAATAACATCTCAATTGTTTTGTTTCATGTTTGTACTTGAAGAATTTTTAAATAAAAATGGTTATGAGGTATCAGTATAAAAAAACCCACCAAGGTGTCTATCTGTTAGTTTTACAAAAAACATTTCAATGTCAAATGTTGCCCACATTGTGTTTTTGTGTTGTCATCTCCCCCCCCCCCAACTCTTTCATTCATATTAGGGAATTTAAATGTTAAATCAAGGATAGTAACTTCTGAATACAGTGGTAAATTTAATTCACAAAAGAGTTCAATTTTTAAAAAAGATTCTGTTTATTGAAGAGTTCTGCAGTAGTTTTGAGCGGTTCATGAATCTAAAAGTTAGAGATTAACTAGAAATTGCTTGATTCTTCCTAAATTTTAATTCATTCTCCTTGGAGTAGTGATTCTCTTGGATGTAGAAGGGTGAATTATGATTTCATATATGAGTTACTTTTTGTTTAAATGAAAGACAAATATTATCATGTTTGATGGCATTGTGAAGTTGAGATATCTGGTAGGCTAATGTTTACACAGACACTGTAGATTACCAGTACTTGTACCTAGCCTAACTCCTTAATACTGTAATATTATTTACTCAAATATTATTATTATTATTATTATTATTACGGGTACTTTGATTAAAAAAGGACTTATTGGATACAAACTAAACATTATTATGAAAAAGATTTTTCCTGCTGTCCTTGTTGCATGTTCTGTCCATTTTTTTTTCTGCTATACAGTAGTTACATATTTCAATAACATTAAATGATTACCGTAAAAGCACTAAAAATTGTTTTCTCAATATTCCCTGCTGAAATGGGTTTTATATGCCATCAAATATGTTAGTTTACACAAATTTCTGAAAGTTTTCTCAACAATACTAAATGCTATAGAGAAACAGTCTTTTACTGGGTTTAAAATTAGCTTTCTTCCTAAGAAGAGTAGATGTTAATAAGCTTATTGATCTGGTCCCTGAACATAGCTCTATAATGATAAGACTTAACAGAACAAGCATTCCAAGGGAAATTATGAATCACCACCACCCATATATGCTGTGTTGGGGGTGATCAATGAATAAGTTACTTCATTTGTGTTGGGCTAAAAAATGGTCTGAATTTTCAAATAGAAAGCGGTCACAAACTAGTGACCAATTTAGCATAAACTTACACTATATATTGAACTCCCCTCTAAAAACCTATTTAGGGGGGGAATTTTCAAAAAACAAAAAAACATTTTCCCTACTCATTGAGGTGTGCATGCAGAATTTCAATGGTTAGGGCTGGGCAAAGATAGATAGATACATCTATACTAATATTTGAGCCCTCTGTTTGTTTGTCTGTGCCTCTACTTCGGTAAAACTACAAAGCTGATTGACATGATATTTGGCATGGAGAATTAATAAATATTGACATCCCACATAGGCTAACCTTTGAGGTCATTCAAGGTCAATCTTTGGTTCTGAAGATCAGAAAATTTTATTTTTATACCCATTTTTGGCAATGACTCACTGATACCAGCAGTAATACTAACACACTCTGAGTTAGTGGAGGTTTGAGTTTCTCCCTCTTCCACTTCTGTTTTATTTATGACAACAACTGTAGCTAAAACCTAGTGAAGGGAGGCTTACAACCCTCCTCTTTTTTCATTGACAAAAATTAAATGTAATTCAGTTCAGTGAATGGAAACTTCTCCCTTTTCTTTTCTCATTGACAAAAATTCTATGTATTTCAATTCATAGTGAAGCCAACGTTTTGCAACAGGAGGCTTAACAACACATGACTATGTTAATTCAGGTCATTTTCTAATATAATAATTTTTCAATTAGTTTCTGGGGTGGGTGGGGGGGAGCACTGTTATTCATTATTATACATTTTTGACTACTACTTTACTTCATCTTATTTTTTAGTTTATTTCTTTGATCACTACTTCTATTCAGTAAGGCCATCATTCTAGGACACTCGGTAAACAGCGTATATTGGAAGTAAAGATTTACGTCTCTGTAAATAATATTTTTTCCATTTGTTGTGGTGGATAAGATGATTTAAGAAATCTTTTACTGTGTTTATTTTGAGGTTATGTTTTTCATGGGCAACACTGGGTATCCCTGCTAGTAGATACATATAAATGTCATAACACATGAATAACCTAAACCCAACAATAAACCAGTGTTGTGGGTAGTGGTGATTAAAAAAAAAATTATGACTTTAATATTTGCAAAATTGTATTGAACATTGTTGAACAATTGAAAATATAGATAACTTTGTGTGTGTGTGTGTGAGGACAGTTGTTTAAATCTTTTCATGATGGTTGCAAAATTAACATTAAGGTAAAGTGTTCATCTCTCAAGAGACAACTCCCATTGGAGTATAAATGGCTGGTGATGAAGCCCCGGTTTTCTTTGCATGCGTCAGCTTAGTGATCCTTGCAAGTTTCAAGTTTGGTCGAGACCAGGACTTTATTCTTACAAGTTATTATGACCACCCCTTTGACAGGATGCAAGTCCACCAAAGGGATACCTCCACACTAATCGCACAGCTTAGAGTGTACTTGATTTGCTGCTTAGTGTGCAAGGAAATTTGTCCTAATGAAGAATTTTCCACACTCTTCTCATTACTGGGAATTGAACCTGGGACCTTCTGTGTGTGAGGCAGACGTGCTAACCATTATATTATCTGAGCAGACAAATTAACATTAACCATTTCACTCAGATTTTACACCTGAAGAAGGCCGAAGAATGGATTGGCCGAAACGTTGTTTACAAGTTAACAAGAAGGAGTTCAATCGTCTGAAGAACCATTTGAATAACATTAACCTATCATATTTCCTGTTGCGGATGCTCCCCAATTTTAACTTGAAAAAAAAAGAATAAACATGAAACTATGGTCTCAGCACTTTCACCTACCTTACCAAGATGTTTTGTGGGTGGCTTAGCGGCATGTGGGTGCTCTAGACCACTTATAGTCAAGGTTGTTTGAGAAAATACCAGTCATATTGATATACACCATCTAAATTACAACTAGGCTTTTGGCTCTTCTACTCTGGTATACCGATACAATATGTGATTACATATATTTTTGTATTATTTATGATACTATTGTTTATTTACTATTTTATACTAAGTGCAATTTATACACTTCATTCAGATGTCATATACAGGAGTTCATAGTACTGTCTAGCATAGATTACCTTCCTCTAGGGTTAGGATAGGTCCATGAAAAAAGTAACCTTTGCCCAGTAGGACACAGGGTGAATTTTGAAGACTTATTTAGGGTAAAAAACAGTATCATTGACGCTGGGGGAAATACTGTAGTTTCATCTTCAATTATAATAAAAGAAACAGAATGTCATAAACTATATGGATGATAACATTGTTTTAAATCTTCATCTTGGATAAATAGATGCATTGACCAAGTGTTTTATGATTATCTGATTCATATGTTTGTAAAATTTAAACCTCCTAAAGGATTATGATATAGGAAAAATAATTTTGTTGCAAATAATCAGTCTAGTGCCATAGACAAGATAACTTGTCTTATGATTGTGTGTTATCTTTTTTTTCTTTGTTTTTCTACATACATTTATTAAATAAAATAATTTTGCTTCCATATTTTTATACTGTCTCTTGGGCCCCATTTTTTTTCATAACAGTACAATTGTAAAAAGTAACCATTTACAAAGATCTGAGAATATTCTCTTGGGGATTAAGTTGTCCACTTAATACTGGTTTCTACATAGAAAAAGATTTTAGTACATAATTTCTTAATAGGAATTCACTACAGCCATAAATTTCTTTTGGGTTGAATATTTCCTGATTGGACTTTTTTTTCAGTCCATAAAGAACAAAAAGTGAAAGATCACCATACCTGACTGTATATAGAACTGAATAAAGGTCAGGTATTTGCCACTTTTGTCTTCAACTAAAATCCCTTCTGAATAGCATATTGATTTTAATGGCTTGCATGCAGAGCCAGGGTTTCATGCACCCTACCCGAGACTTAAAATTTGTGCCCCTGGTAGTATTCCTACAACTATTATTGTTAGACTCTGTAGATCCATTTGTTCACTGTCAACTTCGATATAACACAATATAGATGTATACACTTCTTGGGGGTCTTCAATTCACTTTTATTTACACTTGAACATAGACGTCTACACGCTAGGACGCCAAAACCGCTAACTAACTTGAACACAATAAAATATCAGAGAAAAGGGACTCCCGAAATGGGAGAGTTCCACTACTGATCATTAACAAAGAAAGCTAACAGTTATCTTTCTTTGTATATGATATATTAACAATTATTTCCAGTTTGAAGTGTGCCTTTAGAACCTTTGCACCCTAGGTGCGCCCTTAGAACCTTTGCACCCTAGATTCTCTCTGAACACTGCTGATTTTTTCGTTAGGGAATCTAAGAAGGGCTTTAACCCTTTTATGCCTTTACACTTGACATTTAGTCATTGTGTATTGTATGACAATACAAGGTTGTTTCAAATGTTCTGCAATTGGTAGTCAGGTGGAAATCTAAGGTTCTTGATGAAAATGAAGAAAGCTGTTACTAGAACTGGATAACGGCCATTTAGAATAAACAAAGAGTCACTACTGTGTAAAGGGCAGCAGCATTAATATTCTAAAGCAGTGGCCGGCAAATTTTTTGGGAGGCGGGCCGGATTAGAAATATTTTTATGTCTGGTGTGCCAAGTCGAATAATAAATGAAACATAGGCTATGGAAATTAACTATGTAAAGAATAACCCTTATATATGGGACCGTATCATATAGTCTAGAAAACTTTGTAGCTTCAAACACTAAATGTTGCTGGACAAAAAAGGGGGGAAAATATGTTTTCTTTTTTAATATAGAAGTTTCATATTATATAAGTGTATATTTATATAAGTCTTACAGTCTTAAAATATTTAAGATGTTACTATGGAAAATTCTTTTAAACTAAAGATCTTACCAACAGAAATGTTTTTATGTTCTGTTTATTCGTTTATTTCATTACTTGTCATCTAAGTCAATTATTCACTGATGTTCAGAGGGATTTATGCTTTACACAGAAATAGATCTTATAGTACTATAAGTAATATTTCTTGTGGGGATCATTAGTTGTTTGCCATGGAACTGTTGTGGGGATTTAAAAACAAAACGGTATAGAAAGAATCACTAAAGGAAAAAAGTTGAATATACAATACAAACATGTTTTTACTGAGTACAAGAGAAAACAACATGTAATAGAACAGTAGGAATGCATAGTGTTAAAACATCTTTAGCTGTAAAACATTGATTCATTTCAGGCCACTGCAGAAATGAGACTTTGGTCTATTTTTCAATACTGAATTCTATTGTTCATTAACCAAAGACAGATAAGGAAAACAAAGAATTTTTGTATGCAATGTCACATAGTCAATGAAATAAGGCTGCGGGACGTAGTTTGTTGACCCCTGTTCTAAAGAATTTATGATATTAGCTTGGATTTGTCTATCGATTGGAATTTTGTATAAGCTGTGGTTCTGTCAGCAAAGAATTTGACCTCTGACCTAGTCTTAATTATCTTTTGAAACTGAAATGACTTCGTTTCACTCCTTCTAGGATTGTCCTTTGCAAACCTGAAAGACTACATTTTTGATCAATTTATGTTATAAACAATTACCCTGAAAATCCAGGTGTAAAATTTCAAACCTCTTTTTATTATGTTTCTTGTTAAGGAAAAGAAAATAGACCGGTATATATATTTTTGAGATGTTGAACTTGATATTAATGAAGATATATTGATTTTCTAAGAAACATTACTTTTATGATATTATGTATGGTTTTAAAAAAAAATTGAATCCACTTATTCCATTAGATCAGCTAAATATTATTTTTCTTGTTTTCTTGACCTAATAATGAACTTAGTTTGAAGTTCCAATTGTGTAGACCTGTCATCCTCAACTAGGGGCCAGATGGCCTCCCTGGGACCCTGGCACATTTGAAGGAGGCTATAGATTGAAATAATAATAAATTAATTTCTGTCTATCTGTTCATGTTGTATCCCTGTTTGTCAGGGGGCCCTGGAAACTGAGAAAATCTTGAGAATGGTTGGTGCAGACTGTCATCTGACCATACTTTTTATACAAACCTTTGACTGACCACACCCTTTGCCCATTCAAGGCAGAGACGAAAGCATCCAACCTAAACTATGATTTTAATTCTTCCATCTTCTTTTAAGAATTGCTGTTCCTGTAGTTAATGATTTCTTTGGTATTTTTGTGTAGAGCTTCTATTAAGATTTGTTACATAACGTACAATAAAAAGGGGGACACTTGGGCCACTTTTTAAATTTGTAATTTAAGAACTAAGACAATCCCTTCTTTCCAACAGCTAATAGTTACTGTAAAATGGGGGTTACCTGGGCTACTTTTTAAGTTTGTATACGAAATGTAAATGTTTAGTAGTCTAAAGAACTAAGACAATCCCATCTTTCCAACAATGTAACTTCAATAATTAAAAGCATCTTTTCTTAGTTGTATTCTTTTAAAAAACACCAGTGGTCCAAGTAACCACTGTTTGTGGTAACTTGGACCACTATAGACATTTCAATGATTTGCCCAAGATTGAACATCTATAAAGTTTTAAAAATACATTTTTGAATACCTATGCAATACCCTAATATAAACATATTAGCTCTAATGGAACAGCACTTTCAATTTTCATGTACTTTAAGCTCAGAACAAAACGCATAATATTTATATAACACTTGAAAAATGCAAGAACTGGATAATCAAATGATTTTATTCAGTAGAGATAAAATGCTGTGGGAAGTGATTTGTCAGTATTTGACTTATTCACGCACACACACACCTTAATAATTTCAGCATTACGAATTCAATTGTCTCTGAAAATAAAAAAATGTTACACTGCATAAATATAAGAAATTAATAAACTATTTAAAAACATATGCACCTCTGTGAGTCATAACTGGGTTTGGCAAAAGTTGCACGATATCTACAAAGTCAGAGTTGTCTATGTCTTCCTTAGTGGGCCATTTATATTGATTACAATCTCGTGAATACTCAGGTCGCGTAAAAGAAATTTAAAAAACTGGATTCGGAATTACTTTAGGTATTTGGCCAACAAAAAAAAGAGATCAACATCTTTTTTATTTTTTGAAGAGGTAGGTAGCAACGTTATATTTTACCACCACCCAGTCAGTTTGGTTGTGGTGGTTTTTTGATACTGGTAAGAAAAGAGTTCTGGCATAGCAATACGTTTCTTGTAATTTTGGTCAAACACTACATCAGAATTGTGTTTTATTAACAGATCTACAGAGTTCATACATAACAATACATCTCGTAATAGTATTGGCCATAACACGCATTTGGGCAGTCCAGAGGGACCCCATTTCGAATTTTTTAAAAAAAATGCCTATTTTCAGAGTTGTATTAGAAAATGCTCTAATAAGCTCATGCTCCCTAAAATCTAAGCGCCAGGCATCATAAAAGTATATTTCAACCCTGCTAAAATTTAAATATGCAGCAGTTGTTAAAGAAATACAAAATACAGAAAATATGTTGCTAGTTTTCTTCAATGCTTATTGGCCCAAGTTGCCTGGGCAGTTCAAGTAACCCCATTTTTCGGTACTATTATAAAGGGAGATGAGTTGTTTTGTATAATGACTAGTTTTCTGCTCTCTTCTCATAACTAATCAAGACAATCTCAAATTATTCACTTAGCCACCAGATCCGTATCAGACATTTTAACTGTATTCTGCTTCAAAATAACATAAAATCTATGCATTTTATACCAAATTATCTACATTGCTCCATTCTTAGCATTCCTTCACTAAAATGCTTATCAATTGCTTTTGCCGTAAGAAAATGCAGGAGTAGAATGTAGTTGCTGTTTATTTCATATTTATTTGAACTGCATTTTTCTTCTCTGCCATTCATAAACACTACTGTATATACCAGTATATAAGATGGTCATTTAATTAAAAAAACAAAAAACTATGCAAATATTACGGTGCACTGTTATTATGACTAGGAGGCTGTCTACCGAAGCTCGATATGGTCAGTTATGGGGCTTGGATAAGTTGTAGTGAGCGGTAGTTGTACAAGTACTCTTGAACACCATTCGTCTTATAGTCCGGCATATATGGTAATTGCTTTTTAACACTTCACAATGGTTACAGTCTCAGGGTTGCCAGATGTCTTTTTTTTGCTGCACAAGACCAGATTTGTATGGTCTTGGGACCAAATTAAATAGCTACAATACCAAAACAATCAAATAACTTAAAATCAATCATCAGACGAAGCTTGCAGGAAAAATGGATTTAAATACCTATTTTTTAAAAATCTATTGTTCATGTCTATTTATGTTGTATCATATCATTTGTGTGTAAGGATTGTTATCTTTTGTACATTTTCCTTCAGTACCAAATCTTTATTTTTGGAACCAAATAGCTTTGTTCAATAGAAAATCTGACCTATTTTGGTCTTGAAAAATACCAAATGGCAACCCTGTACCGGCCTGAAAGTGAACTCTTGGCTCATCTTAGGGTCCTGCCCCCCAGACATTTGAGATTTTTGTTATCTTTTATTGTCAAACTCTAGTCCAAGTCTAGGCTGGAGTTGACTTTGTTTTTCTACCATAACAACAAGAACAGTCCTCACCTAATTTAGGGGAGTAAACTCTGTTTGTCTGTTCCATCACATTAGACCAAACTGATATATAAAATCCTGACCAAGTGATTGGTAAGCAGCTCTTACTGAACCAAACTGACAAGTCTTACGGATTTACGGAAATTTATGTTACAAATATGCAAGACTTACTTCATTCTAATAAATAAATACATCGTTTTTATAAATTTGGTTGTCTGTGAGTTTGATTACATGTGCGCCTTTAATGAGAGTGGGGAAAAGAGAGGGTGTAAATCAGCAGCCAGAGATTGTATGTGGAAGGAGATCAGCTGTTACTCCTTTCTTATCATTAGCAGCAGCAGCTACAGTAACTTCAATTAGCACTAAGATATGAATTGATATCAGCAGCACCAAAGTTTACAACACTTCCCCTTAAGTTGAAAGTAATTGTTTTATTATTTATTTTTATCAGATGAAGTATTGTAAACTGGTGCTTCTCAAACTAGGGGTTGGAACCCCTCTGTGGTCGCATAAAGATTATTGGGATTTGCAGAAATATTAGAAAATGTTTAACCGTATTTATTGTTAGTGCACTCAATACACTCAAACTATTTTGGGGCTTGCGCCACCTCCCCCCAACTGGTTGGGTTGCGCAAGAAGGAACATGTATTAAGGAACCTGTTTTATTTCTGTACTGTCAAATGTTCACTTATTTTCTCCTCAGTCAATGCTGGGATTCCCTGCTTGAATTAATATTGTCAGCATCTTCTTAATGGAATTGAAACCAACTTTACTGAATGTGTTATTGTTTTCATTTTAGGTATTTAAAGAATCCCAGGCAATGTTTTCTTTCTTTATTGTCAAATGAGCAGTTTTTTCTTCCCCATCCGACGACTGGTTTACCTGCAAGTTTATACCAAAAAATATATTTTAAAAAAATGTATTATATTTACAAAACATTATATATACTAAACAAGTCGCACTTCACCTTAAAACTTTGTTGCTCAGGCTGGAGGGTTACTCCAGGCACGGGCCCCGCCATCTGTGGTCCAAATGCTGTGGAAAACACTCCCTGAAAATCTTTGTTCGTGAAGCCAAGCCAATCATATACAATACAAAAGTTGCAGTAATCATCTTCAGTTGGAATAGAAGTGGGAGTGGTGGAGTTTGACCCTGCAGCAGCCAGGCTTGTTTTTTCCCCATTATTGTTTTCTCATCTTTATTATGTGTCTTTTTATGGTCTTTTCATAATCATTTTTTCTCCTACTTGTTCCCACACGTGTAAGTTCTCTAACAAAAGGTCCTGGGAAAACAACTATATTTATTTTTCATAACTGAGAAAGAATTTCAACTAAGAGTTTTATTTAAAATACTAGCATAATACCCTTCAAAAATGACTTAATCATTTATGTATGGATAAATTATACAAATACAGTTTGTTCCAAAATTTCTTGTACTGTTCAAAACCTTATTATAATTTAATGTGTTTGGTTTTTCAACTTATACTTAGTTACATTAATTTGTACAGAAATACCTTAACCGTACTACATCAAAACCTGCACTATTCAAGGTATTCCTGTATATATTTTAGTATAAATGTATTTACTGCAAACAAAAAAATGCATACCTAAAACAAAATTTATTTTTCTGTCGATTTTCTACTACTACTGATATTTTCTATTTTTTTAATAAAATCAATAAGGCAACAAAATTAGGTAAAAGAAATTTCTTTTTGACAGTTTTATTCATAAAAAATCAGAAATGCCTATATTTAGTGGAATTGTTTTCCCTGCTACTACTAAGACATCAGCATCAGCATTAGTAGTGATTAGTGATGTACCGGAATATCAATCACAAGAATAAAAAAATGCACAAAAAATTATCACTGCCGCCATGTGAAGCTGGTGCCAGATATCTGGATTGATATTCCAGTACATCACTAATATTGATGTAGATGTGAACACAGAGACACAGTAGAGCCTTGCTTTACTTTCGTCTTCTCTTTCAGTTTGCTTTAACTTGACAGAAACCAAAATACAAACAGACAAAAAAGTGGCATATTTTATACCATGAGATGTCCCATGTACACTTGAGTAGTTGTGTATAACTGTATCTATCTAATTCTAGTTATCAGTCCTCTTCACTTTCTCAGTTTCATAATGAAATTGTATCTTTTATAATTATTCAAAGCCATCCTAAAGGTTACATAAAAAATAATTCTTTCATCTGTGAAACCTGACATGAAATGAGGACTATTATTGCCACTGACTGCACAGACTCTATGCATATCAGATTCTATATTGTATGCTATTAATTATGAATATCTCGTTGTCAGTGGGAAGTGTCTTTGTTACACTTTGAGGTCACCTCTGAGTTGCTGTCATTTTAGAAACCATCAACCAAAACTGTCACCAAAACTCAATGGAGCTAGTCGGAAGAGGAATTTAAACATTTACTCCTTATTACGTCTAGGAAAAACGTTCTTTGTTTTTAAATCAATCTTTATTATTATTAAAATGTTATTAAATTTGACTAGTTTTTACCTTCATCCTGTATAAAAACAACTAAAATTAGGATGAAGGTAAAAAGTAGTCAAATTTAATTTTTAAAAAATAAAATAAAAGTGGTATCTGTTGTTTTTTTTTTTCTCCTTTTCTTCACCCCCCCAAGTTTTTTAGGGGGGGGGGGTTACAATGTAAGTTTATGCTAAATTGGTCCCTTCGTTTGTGTCTGGTTCCATTCATGCTTTTTTTTGAAAATTTGGACTTTTTAGTGATCTAACAAAAGGTGAAAGAAGTAACTTATTCATTGATCACCCCTTTTCCAAATTTTTTAATTGATCACCCCCAACAAGGCATACTATCAAAAGACATTGGTCACACGATGGTTTCTATTGAGTGACTAACTGGACGTCATTTTCTTTTCATTACCTTGACCCTGCCAAGGACTGATTTCAGAGATTGGGTGTAATATCTGAAATCGACGATCGTTGATTGCTTTAGTGGTGTATGTTTCATTCTGAGCTAATAATATTTACTAAAGCAATGTTTATTCTGTCAAGGGAGTTCCATATATATTTCTGGAATGAGAAGTGCAGTCATGCATGTCATTTGTCATTCAGACATCAAAGGACAGTTATACGTAAATTTCTATAGAATATTTCTCTTTTCTCTGTCCTGATGTGGAACCACTTGTCTGGTGAGAACAGAAACTGCTAACAGGAGGGTGGGGTATTGTTTTCTGGGTCAGCTAGTTACCACCTGCATGTTTACACCTGCAGGAGGAGGGGAATGTGTGCACTATTTGTCATCACTGTTCTGATTGACAAGAGATTGCAGCTTTTTTTTTTTTTTTGTTTACAAATAATTTGTCATTTGCAGTCAAAAATCAACATGTTTTTATATTTTGACATATTGAGTTTGCTGTGTTATTTTAAAATAATTTAAACATTTATCAAAGAAAGTTATTTACCTTTTATGATGCTCCTATTAATATTAATTTTAAATATGTCAAATTCCTTAACAAAGCAGATGAAGTGAATGAACCAAAATATATTTTTTTCATGTATGTGTCACAAAAAAATAAAGAAAATGAGATTTTCTCAGCTTTTACAACTGCATACAATGACATAAAACCCACTCAGAAATTAGTTTGCAATATCACTGGACAGGAAAGACATGTAGGCGAGATGATCTGCTAATTCTGTGTTTTTTATCCATCCCAGGATAAATTTCTAATGGCACAAATGTATCCCCTCATGATTTTGGTTCTTGATTTAATAAAAGAATAGTTTTGTTTAAAACCCATAAAAAAACCCACTGTGACACCGGTGTCACATACAATTTAATTGATCTGCACAGTCTCTTATATAATATTATATTTTATCCTTGATTTTAACTCATGAAGTGTACTAAGTGACATCTATTGAACATTTTGATGCAGTCACGTGACTCTGTCAATTTGTCTACCCAGAATTCCACATGATGCTCCTTCAAGCAGAAATGGGTCTGGGTTAACCATTAACATGATTTTGCCTTTTTTTATACCCTTTTAAAAATACATGCATTAAGCACCTTAATAGGTTGGTCTTGAAAGGGTTAATGAATGTTTGTAAAAAAGCCTATACAAGATCGATGAGGGCGTCTGCTGTAGTGAAATAGTTAGAAAGCTAATTTTGCTGAACCATAGCTGGGGAGTTCATTTTTCACTAGGTGCCCCCATTGTTGTAGCCCTGTGCCTCACTAAGCCTGGGCTTAGTAAATATCTACATGAGATCTTTATATCTCATTATTGGCTGGATACTTAAATTTTAGATGCCTTTAACTCTTAAATTCATAAACTGCTTGAAACCGCTTGTAATTGACAGTGGAACTCTTCAATGGATAGCATAAACAATAGTGGAACTCTTCAATGGATAGCATGAGAAATAGTGGAACTCTTCTGTGAATTGAATTTTTTTTTAAATTCACAAAATTGTCAAAGGGAGATAATTTTAATCAGGAGTTATTTCCCTTGAAATGGACATTCTATTTTTTGTATGAATTTAAGAGTAAAAAATTATTGTTAGTGTATATGGTTATTTTTCAAAATGAATAAAATATCTTATGAATGGGGACTTTGAACTATGTTGTGAATGTAGATTGTGAAAGATAGCAGCAATATTGTCTTTCCCTGCGGACAAGTGTTTTGGATAAAATAAAGCAAACAACTTGACATTTAATGCCTTTCTTTGCTGATTAAAAAAAGGTGGGGGGGCTGCTGCAAGGTGAATTTCTGCCCACCTTCTGCTTTCTATTGAGAATTGTTCTTTGTTCTTGAAATAGACCTTATCTGTCCACTGCTTATAAACAAGTATGAACGTGTACATATGTATTTCTAGCTGTGTGAGCAGTTCTTCATATATACAG
>VCCN01006457.1:2155991-2183629 GCA_006491835.1 Architeuthis dux
TCCCAATGAATAGATAGTGGATCTTTCAGCGACATACTCCTTAATAGTATTAAGTATTTCTGCTGTTCGATAGTAATGAATAGCAGACTGAGGAGTTAACACAAATAGTGGAATGGATGTGGGGATCAACAAACTAGAGGAATCCAATGAGTGGTTTAAAGATAGCGATGAAGTACGGCAATGTCTTCTGTTCATTGTAAGGCGAGATAAGAATACTTTACAGTATTGTGGCATCCGCTTCCTCTCTTATTTGTTTTTATTTTGCAAATTGTTTTGTTGTTCTATTCCTCAGACTAAAGATGAAGCCATTTGCTGATTTATGTTATTAGGCAGGTTTTTATTAAATGTGCATTTGCACTGTTTTAAAACCAATTTCCTTCACTGAATCTCACAAAAAATCTCACTGATCTAAATCTACAATCTTATCAATTAGAAACTGTCAACCAGAACTGTAAACATAGGTTTCTTCACTTTTTAAGTGTTTCTGGCTATCTATCACACGTACAGCCTGCACCAATGGAGCTAGAGGGCTGAAAATTTAAACATTTACTCCTTATGTCTATAAAAAAAACTTTTTTTGTTTATTGAACCTCTAAATAGGTTTTTAGTGGTGGTGTTCAATTTAAAATGATTATACTAAATTGGTCCCTTAGTTTGTGTCCGTGCGCGTTCATGCTTGTTTTTTGAAAATTCAGCCCTTTTTAGTGATCACCACCTAACAAAAGACGAGAAGTAATTTATTCATTGATCACCCCCTTTTACCAGTTTTTTTAATTGATCAACCCCAACAAAAGATGTTGGTCACGTGAAGGTTTCTATTGAATGACTAACCAGACTTGGGTTTTTTCTTTCTTTTTATATAGTTAACATAGACACATGTTTGTTTTTTTTGTTTTTGTTTTTTTTTCTTTTTAGTTCACATACTATATTTTTATTTTCTTTGTTTACAAATAAATAAATGATTTGCAGTAGAATGTTTTAGAATTCCTCATTGTGTTGTTGCAAATTCAGCAAACTTCATGATGTCATAATTATTCATGTCGCATTATTGTACCTCCTTTGTAGGTGAGGATAATTTCTGAAATGATATTCTCCTTGGTTGTCTTGGAATAGTCTAATTACATTAGACACAAATTCCTCCCCCACCCCATTGTAACGCAGTTTGCATTATAACACAGGTGGGTGGTGGTCCCCAAAATATTAATCTAGCTCCAAAATAGCTAGATTTAACTAAATTGATTATGGCTCGGTTATAATGCGGTTGGCTTTCTTGGATCCAAACACCAACATTATAACAACCATTTATTTGTATCAACCATTTATTTTTCTACAGCCTTCTTCAGGTGAATAATCTGTCTCTCTTTTTATTTTTTATTTTTTTTTTTTTTTAAATTTAATTTAATTTTTATTAAGTTTTCTTTCCTTACAAATTATTCACCCTCAAACGGCAGAGGCCTACTTTATTTTTGGAAGATTTCCAATTAAACATTTCTAACAGTTTATTTTTTCTGTTCGAAGTTATTTGTTGTTGACAAAAAATGTAAAATTTAAAACATCTAAAAACCTGCTTTACGAATAAGTTTAATTAATCTATGCTTGTATAACTTATAGGAATGATAATAAAATTTTGGCAGAAAATCAACACCTGATGAAAAAAAGTTTTATTCGCTTACTTATCAAATAACTGTCAATCATCAACTCCGCTATATTGCTGTCTAATAATAAAAATAAACAAAAAACTTTCACTTTGAAAGAGTCCCATTCAACTTAATAATTAATGTTTTTCATTTCTTTAGCCAAAAATTTGGACTTTTTTCTTAACTTAAGAACAAAATTTAAAAAATTTTAATTACTTTTTTAGAATAAAAGACAACCTCATCCATCAGCAAAAGACCAAAGTAAAATTAAAAAATAACATGAAATTTACTTTAAATCAACATATGTTTAAATTTATTTTTTTTATTTTTCCACTGTGAATATTCTGAGACAATAAACATGGCGATTCATAAAAAAACAAAATAAAAATATCCTTCTGACAAAAAAAAAATGATAAGGAAGAATAAAAAGTAAATAAATTCATTATTATTACAATTTATTTCTTATTTACAGATTTAGTCTACATGATTTGTATTGTGTTAATATCTGTGTACTCTTAAATTCCAGGCTATTTACGTAATTTCATAGTGTTAATGAAGTACTGAAATTAGGCCTAGCCTATGCTACACCCAAAGCTCAGGAATTTCCATATCTTGAGACACCCTCATTGCCGAATTTGAGACGGGGTGAAAAAGGGATGATCAATAAATAAGTTACTTCTCTTGCCTTTTGTTGGGCTGTGATCGCTAAAAATGGTATGAATTTTCAAAAAAACAAGCGTGCACAAACTAGTGACCAATTTACCATGAACTTACATTGCATATTGAACACCCCACTAAAAATCTATTTTGGAGGGGAATTTTCAAAAAATAAAAAACATTTTCCCTACTGATTGAGGTGTGTGCGTGCGTGCACACAACATTTCAAGTTTCTACTATGAACGGTAAGGGCTGGGTGAAGTCCGGATACATACATATTATTATAAAACTTATATATATATAATATATTTCTTATGGGTAAATTTCCGATAGTGCTCAACACAAACATATAATAATTTTCTGGAGCTTAGTAATATATCATTTTATGAAATGGGACAGTTACAAAAATTTCCTGATAACCTAAAACCAGCAATAAACAAGTGTTGTGGGTAGTGGTGATTAATAACATCTCAGTTTCTTAATCTACTAGGCACAATTTTAATGACTGAAAAGGTGGTTAATTTGATTGTGATTAGCAGAATTTGTATCTTCTCATCACGTAACATATTTTCCATAGAGTTTTGCTTAATTTTCACTTCCACCTCTAATATTTTGTATTATAAATTAAAAGGAGATGTCTTAAGTCTTTCCAATTTTTTTTTTCTCTCTTGTAGGTGAACGCAAAGAAGTGAAGTTTGTTGAAGATATTGATAGCTTTGCAAAGCGTTTGACAAGGGAGATAATCTCTGAAGCCTTGCGTGATCTGAACCCCCAGTGCATATGTGGCAGTACAGAGGACACACCACCCCGTTACGACAACAGGACTGTAGGGAAGTTTATTGGTGAATCCTGCTCTCTGCATGGCAGTGGGATGTCGTCAATAGGCCTTGGACATCCGACCCCCATGGATTACTTGGATGTTGACTACCACGACTGGATCTCCAACTTTCGACGTCGCAGCTCAAACCTCAGCGACTTGACCTCTCGCCGTAGCAGCTGTAGTACGCGGTACAGCTCGGACATCAGCTCGGACTTAGAGGAACTGTACGAGTCATTTATGAAACGAGAGTTGGCTACTCGTCCTGGTACGATCCATGAGGAAAATGGTGTCTACAACGTTCAGGACTTTGCAGCCAGTTTCATTGATGACCTGTTGCAAGAGAGCGCTGCCATTGCCTACAGCTCCTCGGCCATCCAGAACTTTCAAAACATAGACCTTCCAGCCTATGTCAAGAAGCCGATGCCCATCAAGTTCGGGCCGGAGCCCAATATTGACCGCAATGCCAACGTGTCTTTCATCTCAGAGGACGCAGTCCAGCATTATGTCGACCGTCTGTTTGAGGATGTCACGCCAACGATAGTAGATTCTGAGAGCCTGTGTTTAGAATGTGATAATGAGTTAGATATCAAAAACAAGGACTGTACGTTTCTGCAAAACCTCAGTACACTGAAGAACCTCTCTGACAACAGCATCATGGCAATGGAGCCAGATACTAGAGTAAGTAAGCCAATGATCCCAGATACCATCTACAGTTATTCGGACTATCTTTCTAATGAGATTGTGTGTGACGCTCTTAATGAAATAAGTGGTCTGCACAGCTCTATCTTTGACACTGCCAGCGTAGTTTCAACAGATGCTGACAGTGAAGTATCCATTCCTTCCACCATGGAACTAGACCTGGCCGCAGTAGCTGACAAGCTTGTGCGGCAAATCTTCCAAGAGGCCCAAGCCATCATCCATTTGACTGCCTGTTCGTCAGGGTCCTCGAGCCGGCGCCAATCATTGTGGAGTGATACATCATCCGTGTCTGAATGGATAAGTGGCAGCCCAGCATTTACGCGATGGGTAAGTGACCTCTCGGAAGATATTGTCACTTGTGGCCTCAAAATGACGCACAAAACTAACATGTTTAAGAGGAGCATAGAATCGCACGGTGTGAAGGCTGCCTATACCTTTGGCAGTACCCGCGGTGTGTATCTCCCCGAATACGACAAGTATGCCTCAGATATTACAAAAGAACTATTTACAAATGCTTTTCTTGAAGTACACGAAAACTACCTGATCAATCCTTACTACAGACAATTGCTGCGCTACCGAAACATTGAAGGCATGCCAAGTCTGTGTAGCACTGATATGGGGAATTGTTGCGGTGTTGCTGACCGAAAAATTGTCCCTCAAGAGGACCTTGCCAATTTTTATCAGGAACTCGAACGCCAGAGCTCACTGAGTGAACAGAACAGGACCCTGCAGCGAAGCACTAGCGGGTTCCGTGATATAACCCTCTCCCAGTTTGCTGAGGAGCTGATGCGATCTGACTTGAGTTCGCAGTCTCTGGCCAGTGTCCGCACCAGTTGGCGCAAGGAGAGTGGCCGCAGTGGCAGCCTCAGTGGATTTAAGGATGATCTTCTTGCTAGCTTTGAGGATGAGCTTCTTCGTAGTCATGTTGACTCGCCAGACATGCTGGAACCCTGTAGCAGCGGAGAAAACCTTTATCGGCAGGGTTCCATCATGTCCAGAACGGACACTTCAGATGACCCAACCTCAAAAGACCTCAGCGAAATCCACTCCGTCTCGTTTGACAGTGAAGACAATCTCTCAACGTTTGCTGACCGTGTTGCAGACGAAATTATGCAAGAATCATTCTTGGACGTTTTTGGGTCAGCTGCAACTGACGTACAGTTTAAATCTTCAACTTGTTGGCAGTGTCTGGAGACACTGGCTGACGAAATTGCTAAAAATGTGATCCATATTGCTATATTGACATTGCAAAATTCGTCTGACAGTTTCTATGAAGAGTTGACGTTGAATCTGTCTGAATTCAATCGTCCGTGCTTGCATAGAAAGTTTCCTGTGATTTCACTAATGGAAGAACCACCTGCTCAAAACATTCCACCCCCAAAGACATTGGCGGACTTTGCTGATGAGATTTCTAATGAAGTTATACACTGTGCAATTCATGCTGTGGCATCTTGCAGAGATATTTATCAAGTAAGTATTTAACCCCCTTGATTGGTACATCTAACCTCAAATCAGGGTTTCCAGATTTGGCCAGAAGGGGAGATACCAGCCTGGTATTGAACCTCTGCCTCCAGACTCACTCAATTTCCAAATTCGAATGCCTGTTTTGGGTAAGTCTCTTAGTAAAGCGTGGATTATCTCCCCTTGTGGGCAAATGTGGCAACCCTGCTTAAGACTAATTATTTTACAACTCCCTGTCTTGTGGATGGTGGGAGGAATCAATTATTTTTAGAATTTTTTTAAAAAATGAAGCACTTCTTTCATTATTACTATTTTTTACTTCTGTCAACGAAGTTAAAAAGAGGTATGTTTTTGGTCGCTTTTATTTGTATATTTGTTGGTTCGCATTTTTCCTGTCTGCAAGATATCTCCAAAAGTTCTTAATGGACAATAGGCAAAGGAAGAACTGATTAAATTTTGGAGTGGACTCATGCACAATTACCGCCCCCCTATGTTGTAATTATGTCCAAAACACTTAATATCAGCAATACTTTTTTCCTGTCTGCAAGATATCTCCAAAACTTCTAAATGAATTTCATTCAGATTTTCTAGCGTGTTGACAGAGGTAGGCCCTCTCTGAGTGCTTTCTAGTTACAAGTTTTTCTCCATCTTATTGTTGCCTTGTATCACAACATTCTTAGTCTGTAACACTCTAAAGCAGCCTTTCTCAATCGGGTCCAAGGAATGAACTCTAGCGTTCTGTGAGAGGTTGTTAGGGGTTCTGCAAAAATCTTATACATGCGTGAAAAAAGCTCCTGACTTTTGCTTCATTTGAGATATTTTTATATAATGGTATCGGTCCCTGTCTTGGTGACATTGACACTAGAAGCACCATCATTTCTTACCAACCAAAAACGAGCTGCAGCTGTCATTTTTTACAATCGTTATAAATGTTTTTTTTTTTTTTTTTTTTTTTTTTTTTTAAAGAAAAAATCTCTAAAAGCCACAATCTCAGATAATATAATAAAATACTTATAATTAGTTAACACAACGTTCGGCCGATCCCTTCCATGGCCTTCTTCAGGTGTACTATCCAAATGTGATGGTGGTAAACAAATTTTCTCTCCAATGGTAGCAATGCTTATAATGTGGGATTCAGGTGTTTTCCTGTACTTTCCCTGTTAGGCTTGAATTTCCATACCTTTTGTTGCTGTTGATTAGTGGAAGCCGCATTGATTTTCGTCAATTTATATTGTCAGTAGTTTATAATTAGTGATGTACCTGAATATCAATCCAGTCTGATATCCAGCACAGGATTTTAAAAAGATTATCACTGCCACCATCTAAATCCAGTGCTGGATATTTGAGTACATCACTAAATCTAATACATAATATATAATAGATATAAATCTTTTTAACGAACTGTGTTGTATGCTTTACATACATATATTTTTATGCAGGGGTTCCTTGAGATAGGGAAGTTATTTGAAGGGTTCCTCAAGTCTAAAAAGGTTGGGAAAGGCCTACTGTCTGTCAACATATAGAGGTAACAATTAAGTGGAGAGGGAGTAATGAAGAGAAGCAGATGAAGTAGAAAGCATCTCTTTAATCTTAAATAACTCTGTAGCAGCCGAAAGAAACAAATGGGTGAGTCTGTACTGTGAGGGATTTAAAGTTGACACAGTCAAGCAAGGATGGTGTAATGGTTAGCACGTCTGACTCACATGCAGGAGGTCCTGTGTTCGATTCCTGGTATGAGTGAAGAGTGTGGAAAACTCTTCATTAGGACAAATTTCCCTGTGCACTCAGCAGCTAATTGAGTACACTCTAAGCTGTGTGATGGAGGGTGGAGGTGTCCCTTTGGCAAGATCTTCATCCTGCCATGTAGGAATAAAGTCCTGGTCTCGTCCAGACTTGAGACTTGTAAAGATCACTAAGCTGACGCATGTAACAGAAACAGGGTCTTCATCATCGGGCTCCGTACTCCATTGGGAGTTGTCTCTTAAGAGACAGTACGTATTACCTTTACCTTACTGTCAAGTAACTTATTACTCAAGTGTATAAGACAATTTTTCTTCCAATTTTAAAAGAAACACATAGTAATAATACTTAAACTAGTTGGGTTAAACTTTATTTTGCTAAGCTTGAAAATGTCTGACAGAAATAATTTAATCTTATTTTCAAATAAAGGTATATAAAAACAAGAACCATAAATTCAACGATGTGTACACCAACTTTACATCCATATCTGTGATTTCTGATCTCAAAGGGATTCTAAACAAAGTAGTTGTAACATTACTGGTGGTGGTGGTGGTGGTAAGAATAAGAAGATATTTCACCCGAAGATCTGGACTAAATTTCATATCAATCCAAAATTATATGTCTGAGAAAATTGATGTTTATCATTACTAGATGTGGTAGTTATAGCAAGATGAGGATAGTTCACCTGAAGGTCTGGACCAAGTTTCATATCAATCCAACATGAGAAAATTCACATTTTAGCAGATGGTAAAAAAAAATTTGATCAGAATAAATGTTCTTTTAATGACATCACAGCTTCTCTTCTGACGTCATAGCAGCTGGTAAATAGGGAGTGTATAGAGAAGCTGTGATGTCATTAAAAGAACATTTATTCTGAACCAATTTTTTTTACCTTCCTCTTTCTGTTGTCTAATCTAAACGTACCCGACTGACTGAAAAGTCTCTTATAGAGATGTGTTGGACACATCTAAAAATTAAATCTCTACATTATAGTTTCACTGCGGGAAGACCATAATGAAACTGCTTTCATTCTATTCATTCCCTGTAGTCCTTCTCAGTAATTTCCTTGGATTATCTCCCATTACTATTAAACCTTTTCCCGCTCTACGAAAAGGGAGACAACACCTTTTTATTTTGTTGGACGACTAAGAAAATCAGACTTGAAAACAAGAACAAATAGAATTCTTTCTGTGATGAATTCTGGCTATTATTACTTGGCCATTTAATGCTAGATGCACTTAGAACTCAGGAAGAGTAAGATTCAAATACATTTATTGGTTTTCCCACATATTAGAAAGTAGAGTGTTCCTATAAAGGGAGGCATTCATCTTCCTGAAAATCACTTTGCTGAACGTTGATTGGCCAAATCATGACTAGGCTGACTATATGTAATGTTAGACCTCTCAGTTTGCACTGTTTTCTCCTAGAAAGTACAAAATAACCAGCAGCGGTGGGATTCAAACACATGCCACTGGAGCGACATGCCTTTAAACAACGCCTTAGACCACACAGCCACAGTACCACTAATACGAGGGAGTTTAAATATATCATACATTTAAACATTTTCTGCTTTAGAAACTGGTTTCTTTGGAGAAAAATTATTTTGTTTCGTGAAAAAACTACTTTTTTTCCATCTTTAGTGAAACTAAATTTACAATAATATAACCCTTCTGCATAATAAGTTGACATGCACTGTGTTTAAAAGATTTTTGTCAGGGAAGACCGTGTAATTAGTATTGGATAGGAGGAATGAAATCATAAATGCCCACAATGTTTCTTTGTGCAAAGTCAACAATTTCTTTTCATTTTTCCTTTTTGTTTTGATTGTAAAAAGAGCTTTAAACTAGCAAAAAAACAAAATTTTTCAGATTCACACAATCCTTAAACATTTAAATTAAGGTTTAGTTGTATGCGTTAGGTACTTTTCATCACCGTTGGTTCAGCATTGCTGATAAAGTGACGCCGTTTCAGCCAGATTATTCAGCACAGGCCATTCTAGCGCCACAATTATAGTTTCACAAGACTAACAACAAAGCTAGCCAAGACGTTATTTGTCCACCCTTGAGTACACTGTGAGTGTGAGCAATTCGCACTATATGCAATGTTTGTTTTTAATTAACAGAATTGATAGAAAAATTGTTTTTAAATTTATAAAGAAAAGCATGTTATTCATTTGAATATTAAACATATATGACATTGTCTTAAAATGTAGCTTTAAAAATTGTATTTCTGTAGTAAAAATCTTTGAAATTTGATTAAAAAATAAAATCACTGTAAGATTAAAAATCTATAACAAAATTAAATAGAAAAGTCATTGTCCTAAAATTTAGCTATCTAAAAAAATTTACCATTTTAATTTCTGTAGTATAACATTATTTTAAAAATCTATAAGAAAGATTATCGTAAGTGATTTTTGATTTGTTTATGAAAGAATGAATGTAATATAAATAGTATAAGGCAGGCAAAGAAGAGAGGATTTTGTTCAACCACTCTTTCCCCCCTTCATTTTATACTGATACGTATATCAGTATAAAACGAAGGGGGAAAGAGTTATCATTATGGTCCTTAGATTTGGTAGCAGTGCTGGAACAATGGTGCTGAACCCCTCATAGCGCTGGAACGGCAGCACTGGACTGGACTTTCACCTAGTTGTATCAACTAAGTTACTCCCCTTTACACACAGATAAACCGCAAACCAATTATTAGATAGATTTATTCACTGTAAATGAAATAGTTATCTTTCAATCATTAAATCTTGGAATACTTATTCATTTTTTACTTTAGTCTTTGTATTGTAAAACTTATTTACACTCTTTGTCTCCTGAAACCTGCTTTAAAATTATCATATGGGATTGGGGATTGGGGATACTGTACTGGCATATTGTTATGCTGACCACTTTTCCTCTGGCCTAACAAGTCAGACTTTATACACTAGTAAATAATGGTTTGTCAGATAAGATTCAACCCTTTTCAGACTCCTGGGACATATATATCCCAAGGTTTCTATGACTGCTGGGATATATGTGTCCCATAGATCTCTTCTAGAAGTCTACTGGGACATTTTAATTCAGGCATCAAGCACTTTAATAGATTGGTCTTGAAAAAGTTATACCCTTGTAAACCATTCTTTTTATAGTTGAATATTAAAATTATGAGACCAGTTTTAAATAAGATACTGTCTATAATTTTGAGAGGAGTTATTATCATTCAAAGAGTTGTTTGAACTACTGAACCCATTCTACAGCCTTCTTCAGGTGTACACTATGTGAGGAAAACAAGGGGGCTCTTTTCTTCAGAGATTGATTGCAAACAGAAAAAATAGTGGTTAATATACTAACCTGTTCAGCTCATTTCCAATGTGAGCCACACAGATGATTCCATATTCAGCAACCTGTGTAACACATGTGGATCCATCTCTATATATGCAGGGATGCTCTCTCATTCTCTCTTAGTTGAGCAAATAGAAATTCACACTACTACACAGAAAACTCTAGGAGCAGTATATTCGCCACCATTTCTTTTTTGTTTGCAGCCAAACAATGAAGAAAAGAGACTCTTCACTTTTCTTATGGATTCTATACTTGAAGAAGGTTGTAGAATGGATTGGCTGAATTGTTATGGTAACAACATAAGCAACACAAAGAATGAGTTCAATAGTCTGAATGACAACTGCTCATCCCCAATATTCAGGCAATATTTGTTCCTTTAACCTGTTCGCTGCCACGGGTAACTCATCTTAGCAACTGCTCAGCCGAGTGCCACGAATGAAATAATTCACCTTATGATGTGTTATTCTTTTAGTCCCAGGCGGGGGGAAAATGCTGGGGACTATCATTTGCTATGGATGTCTGTCGTCGTCGTTGTATCCTATTTCTCAATTGGATATCTTTGATATTCCTTAAATTTCAAGCGTGTAAGTGACACCTGATTTTAAAAAAATGTATGGCAGACAATGCAGTACACATATATTTGAGTGGAAAAAATAAACCTGATTAAAATGCACGACAGCTGCGCCGTGCAAAAAAAACAAACCTTTTGTCATCTGCAGCTCCCATAATTTGAAATGACAGTCAATTTACATAAACAAAAAACAGAATAAAATATATGAAAAATACAGCCAGTAAATATTTTTTCATCATTTCGTTATATTTAATTATTCATCCTTGTTATAATAATTTTATATAAGTTTCAGTCGAACTGCGATATAGAAAGAATACAAAATATACATTTAAAAAATATCGGAATAAATCAATAAAAATGATAAAATCTTTTATTTTAAAAAGAAATATTGAGTAAAAAAAAAAGCCCAAATTATAATTAATTGAATAAAACTAAAAATTTGCTTTGGGAAAAAAAAATTATTTTACTTAATTTTTCTGTTTTTTTAATCCCAAAGTAAGTTTCATTCCAGCAGTCTTGGATATTATTCTAAAAAAAGTAAACATAATTAATATCTTGGGATATATCTGAAAAATGTGTAAAAAAAAATCAATGAAATCATAATAAATAAATCATAAAATTAATAAAAGGTGGGGTAGGAATCCTATGAAAAAAATTCTTCTCCAAAATTTGAAATTTTAAAAATCCGTCCTTTAATAAATAAGTCTCGAAAATTTTATTAAAATCGAATAATATGCTGATTTCTGCCAGATTTTAAAATTTCTCACATACCGATTCCACGCAGAAATTTTTGTCCATACCTAATATATTTCAATTAAATTTTGTATGTAGGCTTGTGGACAGATTCTACCTGAGGGGTATGGTGAGTTATGGCTGATCCTATTGTTTGTTTACATTTTATATATAAATAACTATATGTCAACATGCAACAAATATTGAACTTCGGAACTGCTGAACCAATTAGTATGAAAATTGTTATACAGGTTCTTGGGTGCCTAATTACTGAAAATATATAACATTTTTAAGAATTTTATGGTTTGAATAAAATAAAATTGGGTATCTCAGAGTTAACAGTTCTAATAAATAACTAATTGCCACTCTCTCTCTCTCAACCATTTTCTGCCAGAGACCTTTATACTTTTAAGATTTCTTTTCTTACATACACATTAGATATGGTATTAGATGTTCTGTTGTACATATTAGTTGATTTGTACGAAAATAAAAAATGTTTTAAACATGCAATGAAGACTTTCTATTTTCATGAGAACGAGAGAAACACAAGAATTATGACATTAAAAATATACTTGGCGGTGAACAGCTTAAGGCAATCATTTATTCTGGTATTTGTTGAATGAGTGTAAGTGACACCCGATTTAAAAAAATGTATGGTAGACAATGCAGTACACATATATTTGAGTGGAAAAAATAAACAAGACTAAAATGCATGACAGCAGCGCAGTGCAAAAAGAAAAAAAGACCTGCTGTCCAATAATTTGAAATAGCAGTCAATTTACATAAGAACTGAATAAAATATATGAAAAATACAGCCGGTAAATATTTTTTCATTATTTCGTTATATTTAATTATTCATCCTTGTTATAATATTTTTTTATATAAGTTTCAGTCGAACCGCGATATAGAAAGAATACAAAATATACATTTAAAAAATAGCAGTTAAATGGTTAAAGTAAAATTTAATATTTACTGATTTCTTTTCATGAGTAATTTTGTCCAGAGTCCATCCCTATTGTCTGTAGAGGTTTTAGAGGCAACAGATTTTATTATTTGCTTTATAATTGACTGGATGAAAGCTTGATCAATATGAAGGCTTCTGCAGTCTTCATGTATTTCATACCTCTCTCTCTCAGGAATTGGAGATCTATTCCTCTAAACCAGTGATTCTGAACATGGGGCACATGTCCCACAAGGGGGCAATTTGGAATTTGGGTGTAATGAGCGAAAACTGTTCTGTGGCCCAAAACTGAG
Source organism: Architeuthis dux (assembly GCA_006491835.1). NCBI lineage: Eukaryota > Metazoa > Mollusca > Cephalopoda > Oegopsida > Architeuthidae > Architeuthis > Architeuthis dux. Next base: position 2,168,892 of record VCCN01006457.1, read on the forward strand.
TCATGTTAAGGCTTAACTGATTAATTACTAATTATATAATACTATTAATTCCTAATTACGTTGTACCATTAATTCCTAATTACACAATACAATTACAAATTTTACTATAGATTCTATTGTAACTAATGCTTCACTCATTAACTTTGTGAGGTATAAAATCAATGAGGTAATTGCGTTGTTACTTGATTTCACACAAAGAAATTACTACAATTTTAGTAAGTGTCCTAAAATTTATAGATCAGTATTTTGTTTTATAAAGAATTTGCCACATAATTTAAAAAAAAAAAATTTTTATATTGGGGGGCATCAAATTTTTTGAGCTGTCGAGATGGAGGCATGGGGCCAAAAAAGGTTAAGAACCACTCTAAACTATATATCTCAATAAAGGGAAGGATAAGGACATTTCCGGATGATTTCAGTTTCTATGACGGTGCCAGAGGTATTTTGAAGATCCCACAGTAGGAAAGGCTTTGCTACAAGATCTGCTGCTGGATGCAATCTACTTAAATACCTAACATGACATCTACAAATGTCAGTGTGCCAATTCATATTTGTAATGATACTCTGTCCAAAGATTGCCAAGTTTATAGTCAAATCATGCTGAAAACAGTGTTGATCCTGAACAGTACTTTGATGGGTGACTGCTTAGAGACATTAGGTACTGTGAATAATGTGGCCTTGTGCCAGACTAAGCAAAGCATGGTAAATAAATTTTTAAGTAAGGGATTATTTTCTTCTATGTCCGTGTATTCAAGGCCAATGTGGGGGATGGACATCAAAGGTTACGTTTCCCTTTTTTGAGCCCTTTTTGGGGAGGGAAAAAGGGAGGTCTTATATGCTGTCAAACACAGTAAATTCTTATTGCATTTGCTGACATCAGTTAGGTATGAAAACACTCACTTACCTTTTCTCATTAATTAATAAATTGTAACATTTTCACAACCTGATTAACCCAGATAATCATAAATATTTTGTGACTAATAATGTAAGAAACTTTTTGTCACTTTGGAAAATCTTCAGCTTTCCCGTTTAGTCCAGGTTGTTTCCTATTTAATGTCCCTTAAATAACCCTCCTTTTGCAATTTAATGAATCTGCAAAGTATATATACCAGGAGCAAAACAACTAGTTAGATCCACTTTGTTATTCTAATCCAGCCTTTCTCAACCTTTTTAGACTGAAGTAACCCCTGCAATAACTTTCATATCACAAAGAACCCCTGCATAGAAATATATGTACAGCTAATGACACATCAGTGTGTTAAAAAATTAGTATCTGGAAGTAATTATCTGTATTCTACAGTGTAAAGGAAGATAGTTTTGTACAACATATTTGTTCATTTTGGTGAACATTCTAAGACACTCTATTTTTTCAGTCCCCTCTCACCTAAAGGACATTTAATATTATAAAGATTATAAAATGGAAGTCTGTTTTCTTGAAAAAATATTGATAAACTTACCTTACCTTTTTTATAATATTTTTCATAAACTTCATATACTTATATCGAAAAAATATGAGAACTCAGAAAGCAAACATATAACAAAATTATCAAATAACTGGTTCAATACAAAAAAAAACCCCTAGTTTTCTAAAGATAGTCTTGATTAATGAAATTTGGAAATTTATTAGCAATATGAACAAAAGTATGAGTCATGCATGTATAAAATTTTCGTAGCACCCCTAGCAACCTCTTGTGGAACTTTGGTCGATAAAGGCTGCTCTAATGAGTGGCTCAACCAGTTACTTATGATGATTTTAAAGTTAATGGAAATTGGTTGTGTTGGAATGGTTAGGCTCATTAAGCTGAACCTTTTGATTCTGTGTTGCTAGTCTTTTGCACTTCCACTGAATTAATCTATTTATGCAAATCTACATGAAGAATTGCCTCCTTCTAATATTTGCCTTGTTTCTCCATTTCAGACTGATTGCCGTGCAATAGCCAGTACCTGTGGTATTCCTGGTTCCAATCCCCAGCTAGAGGTCCTCCTTCAGTGGATGGTGGCCTCCTATGTTAAAGCCCCTGTCTTTATTTTTTATACAAAACAGAGTGAGAAACTTGCCCGAGTAAGTAATTCAATATCTTTTTCTTTTTTTTTCTTTTTTTTCTTCTTTTTCTTCTTTTTCTTTCTCCTGTCTTGAATGGAGAGCAAATTGAACTAATGGTTGGAGCATCAGAAAATTCCTGTTGCTAATTATTCATCAAATTTTGGAAAGGCATGAACCTTAAAACTTTCAATTATCTAAACATACATAAAGTTCAGTTCGAAATAAGCAGGCGTCATTCAAAATAAATACTGAAATGTTTATTTATTCAAAATATTTCACTTGGCAGAGTATTTATAATTCTTAAATGTGGCATGTAATTCAATTATCGTATTTCCTAGCGTCGAGGACATTCCAGCCTCAAGGACACACCTCAATTTTGCCTTGCAAAATTCTTAAACAAAGAGTAAACAGAATTAAATAAGATTTACAGGTAAACCCTTTTAACATATCACTGTTTTACTTTTGTCACCTAATGTTCCCTTGAAGTCAAGGTCATTTGAGGAGAGTGAAAATACAGGTAATCTGTATTGATATACAACATCTAAATTACTACCTGTCCGTTACTGGTATGGGAATGAATTTTTGTGATTACGTGTATTTTTTATTAGTTATGATACTTTTGTTTCATCATTATTAGCAATTTTTTATGCATCTACTTACCTTCATCTGAATATTTTTGTTGCTTTTTCTCAGCCCGGTCTGAGGAAAGTTGGGATAAAAAGCAACAAAAATATTAAGATGAAAGTAAATAATTGCATAAAAAATTGTTTTACTATAATTCATCTACTAAAAAATAAATAAATTTGTTTACAGAAACTGACAATACTTTTGTTTATTTACTGTTTTATGTACTAAGTATACTTGGTTCATTCAGAAGTCATACACAGGAGTTCAGATTACTGTCTAGCATAGATTACCTTCCTCTGGGGGTTAGGATTGGCCTATGAAAAAAAAAAACCTTCTGCATGGGGGAGGCAGAGTACATGTTTGAGACTTATTTGGGGGGAAAAATAGCATCTTCAATGTCAGGAAATATGGTAATTTGTTGAATTTAAAAAAAAAAAATAAAAAAAATTGTCATTCATAAATTATTGCTAATTTCTATTTGAAAGCAGATCCTTTTTCAGTTTATTATTTAAGCTTTCCTTCATATTTTTTAAAACGTTTTTATTTTTGATATGACTAATAGTAATGTAAAACTACAATATGAATCAAAACTAAATTACAATGCAGATGGTAAGCTGTGTTAATTCTGTGATTGGAGTACAACAAATGCATCAAAACCTTTTCTGTTAGCATGACTTGTCAGTTTATGGTAGTAATAAGTGCTGTAATAAAATTGTTAAACTTAAACTGTTCTTTGCCAGAGACGAGATAACTCCTTTTAGCAAGTCATCAGTCCAGTGTCTTATGATACAGTGTTATTCTTTCCAATCTGCAATTCCTCCAACAGCTAAAAAAACTAAACCCCACTAAAAAGTGTAAAGTAGGTATACAAAATGCAAAATAGTAGATATGAATGTACTGAATGTAAAGTGGCTTTACATGTTTTAAGATATTTCATCTTAGTTTTAATTATTAAAATATTTTATTTTAACACATTTACATATACATATTACATTTATTAGATATTCTGTTGTACATATTAGTTGATTTGTATGAAAATAAGTGTTTTAAATATGCAATGAAGATTTTATATTTTCATCAATTTTTTTTTTACAAGAAAAAAACCCGGCACAGGAATTATGTTGAAAAATATACTTGGCAGTGAACAGGTTAATAGTTTGTAAATAGAATAAATTGTAAAACATTATCAAAACTAGCTGTTTATATAACCTGTGAAATCACAGGTATGATTTATTACAGATACGTCCAAAAATGTTCATTCACCCTAATATATAATGACACAGCAAATTCTGACTTTACTGCTACCACCCCTCCATTACTGTTTATCTTCGATTATTTTCTACATTAACAAATTAAATATTTCTGTTGATTTGAGTTTGATAATTGAATTTTTTTTTTTAAACCTAAAATCTGTTTTAGTAAGAAAAATCTACATGCATAATTTTCCTTAAATTGAATTAGCGTTTCTTTACTTGAAACCTAAGAGTTATCTGTTCTTGATCGTAAGAGTTACTTTCCCTTGACTCTTCATTCTTCTTGCTGCCCACTAAGCTATTGTCAGCCTGACACAGTTATTAATTGAGTCAAGTGTTTTGTTATTGATAATCTGCAAAGAACAGTGGATGGTGTCCTCACCCAAATCCACATCCAGGTGCCAACTGATCAGATAGATAGTTGTTACTTGGCTTGTCTGCTTACATATTTGTTGTTACTAATTGATTTGAGAGAAAACAAGCCTGAAAGTCAGACCATAGATGTGCTAGTTCGATCTCATGGATTGCCATCTACGTTTTCTTTCTGTCTGCACAATACCGGCTTTTGGGTTTTAATGCAGACTAACTCCAAAACACCAAGAAAGAAGATCTTGCTACACTGATAATTTTAAAGAAATCCTCATAAGCTTTTTGGTTGTCCAGTAAGATGTAGGTAAAAAGTAGTCAAAAAATTTAAATAATAATGATTTATAATACTTCATCTAACAAAAATAAAACCGGTGAAATATAGTAATATTAGTTTCCCAGTGACATCACAACTCTCGTGTCTGTGTTGATGAGAGTAAAAGTTGTTTTAAATACAAGCTGTGCCTTTATAACTTTATTATAAGTAGTGAAGTCTTTTTAGATGAAAACATTGACTTATCGTATATGCTAGTATATTGAAGACAATAATTAAAATTTTTAAAAAATATGCATATATTACACTGCGTCTAATGTGCTGGTATTATGAGTAGGTGGCTGTCTACCGAGTCCCCATATGGGCTTAGATGAGTTGCGGTAGTCCTCCAAATACCCTTGTAAACCATTTGTCTTATAGTCCAGCTTATATGGTACTAGCTGAAGTATGTGTCTATGCTGGGTAAAATATTTGAGGAGTACCAAAAAAATGACTACAGTTTTCAGACTTGTAAAAAAGAAAGTTTCCCTTCACTTTTCCTTCCTTAAAGGGACCCCCTCCTTACTATTGACCCCTTAAGGGGGTGTCTCCCTTCACTTTCGACCCGTCAAAGGGGGGGAAAAAGTCTCCCTTCACTCTCGACCCTTTAGAGCAGAGCTTTCCAAACTCTGTGTCATGACACTTTGGTGTGTCACCAATAATCTCTAGGTGTGTTGCGAAATTAAGTATAATTTTGTGTATCTTCCATAAGATACTTTTCCTGAGTCAGTTGAACTGTTCGGATGACATTATTTATTTGACTTAAGAAAACTTGAGATTAGTGTCGCAAAATATTTTATTTTTAAAAAGTGTGTCGCCTATGTAAAGTTTGAAAAGCTTTGCCTTTGAGGGAGGAAAAAAGTTGCTCTTGATTTTTTTTGACCCTTTAAAAAATTATATATAAACATAAAATAAGTGTGTGTGTGTGTGTGTGTGTATTGAACGAAACGGAAAGTGAGGTTCCACTTTTGCATTAGTTACATTGTAAATAAACCCCTCCCCCCTTAAACATTTTTTTTTCTCAAAACATTTTACTTTAAAACCCTCCCCTACGTCCATTGAGTAAGCATGCCAAATTGCTCATGTTTAGGTGGTTTTTATAGCATGACAGTCACAGATGGTGTGACATCTATATACCACAGATTTTAATCATTTAGTTAAAGTTTTCTTTGTGAAACGTTTGCAATAGTTTCAACTGTATTTTCTACAAATGATGTTTTCAATTCAAGTTGTTTGTTCTGTCTTTTGGGATGTTTGAAACATAAAAACAGTTCTGATTAGTCACTCAATAGTTCCACTTTTGCATTATACTTATGTGACCAACATCTTTTGGCAGCATGCCTTGTTGGGGGGCATCAATTAAAGAATTTGAAAAAGGGGGTGATTAATGAATAAGTTACTTCTTAGCTTTTAGGCGGTGATCACAAAAAAACCCATAAGGAGTGAATGTTTAAATTTTCATCCCTCTAGCTCCATTGGTGTGGCCTGTACGTGCGACACCTACATAGATAGCCCGGCAACCAGCCAAACCAACTTAAAAACTGAAGAAACCTATGTTGACAGTTTGGGTTGACGGTTTCTAAAAGTAGAGTTTTATTTATTTTTTCAAACACTTTCAGCTGATACATTGTTCTGTTGGAATTAAGAATAAAGAGATTCTAACTCTGTATCCTAATCTCATTTTTAAGGTCAACACTTTAACTAATCAGGTTACCAAAACTGTCATGATTTAGCAGGGATCTCATCATTAGACCTTCTGTCACCATCCCTTTCTTCTAACTCTATTCCATGCTGTATTGTTGATGACGTAGTAGTAATACTTTAAAGTTGTTTTGAGATTCTGAGATTTAGCATTTTCATTATTGCATCGACTAGTTTCTTCATCTTTATTTTAAACACGGGTATTAGGGTCCCAGGAAGCCAACCGCATTATAACCGAGCCATGATAACCGAGGGATGGGTAGTCCGATACTCAATGGCACGCAATTGATGAAAGATGGTGAACATCATCTACCATATAAAAACTGAGATTTGAACAAATAAATGAAGGCATTCTTTAATGTTTGGTTTTTTTTTATCAAATAATACTGCTAAAATAACTACAATATATTACAAAATATACCAAATTTTAGTACTTAAAAACAATATTTCCATCAATGACTTGATCCTCTCAACCCATAAGTTGTCACACCTTCAGATACACTGTATATGAGGGGAAAAGGAGGGAAACAAATTCATTAAAAAAGTTTCACTCATTGACTACTGAAATGTTTTTGTCTATTCATTTCATTTTTACAGTTGGTTAGCCGGTATAAGTCAAATATATTTCTTAATGGAGATGGGGTAGGAGCTGTGACACCTGTCATCAAATGGGCTTAGGGTGTAGTAAAATAGTGCTCAGCCTGAAATATAGTGCTCACTCTGTTTTTATTTGAGGTTTTCTGGATGAGGGGGCGATAATATAAGTAAAATATTGCAAACCACGCTACCGCGTTATAGTGGGGGACGCCTGTAATAAAGAACGCTGTAATGATAGGAAATACTTAATCTTGGAATCTCAAAACAACTTAAAATAAAACCATCTGAGGTATATTGAACTTTTTGAAGGTACTTCATATTCCCCCCCCTTTAATGACAATGCGTTTTGCTATAAATGATTTTATGGTTGTTTCTGCAGCAATGTGACATATTCAGCAGCTGCTTTTGTCTGTCTATTTATAGTGTTTGTTTATTTCCTTATGGTGCATAGGGCCATATTGCGCTTTCAGTAGCAAGTAGGTTTTTTACGAGGTGGAGTTGCTAGCCCCACGCCAAAGATGAACTGCTTTACAAGGCTTAAGGGCTCCAACTACCCTGCTATTTACCCAGAACTAGAAGTTGATTCATGCCTTTCCCAAGAGCATTAGTGTGTTTTCCATGCCAGTAACTGTTGCACAACCCTGCATCTCTCATTGTAGTGTACAGACTATAATATACTGTCAAATTTAAATCTTTGTCTTAAGATTAATACTAAAATACTTAAATTATAACCACTCACTCTTTACACTTTAACTGAAAGTCCCTATTATAGTCATTTTCTTTCCTTCTAGGCAACCTCTTTGTGACTGAAGGTTTTTGCTTTTTTCCTATTGCCAGCCCCCTAGATTTTCCCCAATGATTCCCCTGTACCGTAGATGACATAGAAGAACTTCCTTCACTCAATTGGGGAAAATTAATCAAGCTTTCTGCTTATTCTGTATGTAATTTAACTCTTAAATTCATGAACCGCTTGAAACCGCTTCAGTGGAACTCTGGAAATGAATAGAATTTAAAAAATGGAACCCTTTTGTGAGTTGAATAAAAAATTTTTTTTAAAGTTTACCTAAAGTGCAAGGGAAATAACCTTGATCAGAAGTTATTATCCTATATTTAAAATTTGAATTTTTAAATATGAATTTAAGACTTAATTGATTAAATTTTGACCTTAAAACAAATTAGCCTCAGAATGAATAAGAAACTATGAATTCTTTTTACTGGCAGAGATCTTATGAGTACAAGATAATGAGGAAAATTGTTTTACCTGGTTTGATTGATTGGCTATGTTTTGCCTTTATGCTTTCCATTTATGAACTGACAAAATTGTATTCAAAACCTGAAATATAGATTAGATTTAAAATAAGTATTTATTTGCCTTTCCACCAGGGAAGAATGTGGCACTAGCTCATGTTTATTATGGAGACCCATGTGCATACATGGATGTAGAGACAAATATTGTCTAGTTCCTTTGGGACACCTCAAGCATCAGGCCCTTTGAATGCAATAGGGAGGTGAAGCCTGGGGAGATAGCCCCTGGAACTACATGATTTCTATACCATCCCGGCCACGAATGACTGGGGGGGTACCGGCAGAACTGGAAACCATGCTCAGAAACAACAATCCTTAATTGAATGATCCTTAAAAGTATGATCTATTAGATTAAAAGTAAAGATACATAAGACAGTGTCTTATTGTTGATAGATGATTTAGATTAATCTGTGCATGAGACCTAATGAAAAATGACTAGCTAGCTTTTCTATTCTGTTGACTACACATGGAAAGATAAGATCCAAAATGAATTTCTTTTTAAGATTTACAATTGTATGGCCTAATTTCTGGTGTATATGAAAAAAGAGCAAACAACATGACCTAGAAATCAAATCCAGTCCTTCTAAGCAGTTGAGTCACCTTTCATAGTCTGTCAACGAGGCTGGCTAATCGTTAAGAGACCCCTCTATGCATTAATCTAAGAGGATGTTGGCTCATCTCTTTTATGTTTGTGAGAGCAAATCCTTAGACCGTTTTCCAGAACTAGGCATCTTCCCCACTTACAAGTCTCTTTATTTTAATCCATTGTATTTAGAAAAAAATTGTATTGTGTCAGGTATTTTTCTCATTATTTAACTCTTTGAGGCAAATTTCTTTTCTTTTAACTTCAGCTGTTGATCAGTCTGGATACTAAACAAAATGGTGGGACAAAATATAAACCTCTGTGCTCCTAAATATATAAAGATAAAAAGTTGGTATTAAATTATTATTTGACCCACCACACAGATACCAATTCAAAAGTGGGATGGAATTTAACCCACAATGCTTCAGAAGGGAAACTGTACAAGTCATGTATGAGTTGCTTCCCCTTTTAAAGTACTTGTGGTTCTGAAAAATTTTGATAATGATTATAGGCCTCTTAAGTATTGTAAGCATAGGTCCGCATTGCAGTTTGAGTAGCAGGTAGGTTTTTACGAAGTGGAGCTGCTAGCCCCATGTCCAAGATGGACTGCCTTACAAGACTAAAGAGTTCCAACTGCCCTGCTATTTACTCAAAACAGAAGTGGATTCATGCCTTTCCCAAGGGCATTAGTGTGAAGTGAACGTAAGCAACCTTGTTCGAAACTCTAACTTTGCTGATTTTGTTTACCGTACCAGTAACTGCCATCTCTTCTCAGGATTTTTACTTAGGATTTTAAAAAATCCCTTGAAACAGAAGTAGTTGATCATGCCTGAAAAAAAATTGCACCATTTGGCCAATGTACAGATCTCCTTTCTGAAAGCCTACTTGGGATTTTTAATTTCTTTGTTGCTTATAGTGTGTGTGTGTGTGGGGGGTAGGGGTGCTATATTAGAGCATTTATAAACCTGACCTGGTTTTTTTCCTCTCAAAACCCTACTTCTCTTTTCTTGTTGATATCTAAGATGGCCAGATTAGGTTGTGAATGTCGCCAGTGATTTCAGTTGAAGTGTTTAGTTTGTTTGCCAGTTTTAGATGAATTTGTACAACGGGGTCTCTGGTGAGCTGTTTTTCTCTAGCTGATCCATTACAGAAAGGCAACCTAAGTAGAAGAAGTCATCACTCCCAGCCGCATATGTTGGCAGAGTAATGCTGTAATGTTGTCCTCCATTTTGACCTGAGACTCTTGAAGAGGGGTAGCAGTGGTGATGGCCTGGCTGGGATCTGGGATAATGTATGACCTAAATGTGAAACCATTGTATAGGAAGGAGTTTCCTTTTCTTTTCTTTCGGGGTCTCAGGTGGTAAGCTTGGTTGATTTTCTGATTCACTACAGAAAGCTGATAAGGACTTGTGGGTCACAGCTTTTTGTTTCAAATAGTATACAAAACATGCAATTTCTCTTGTTTGTAAACATCTTGGAGGCTTATGTACACACCTTCTCTGCTTTCATTTCATTTTTCTTTTTTCTTCTTTTTTTTTTGACCAATTCCTTCAGTTTTAGTGCAAAAGTTTTATTTTGTAAAAGATTAAAAACAACATAATTATTATTGTAAATTATTTTTAGCTTGTTTACATATTTGTAAATCCATGTTTTTGCTTTTGCATATACTGTATTTAACCATGTATAATCCGCTATCATAGATAATCCCCCCCCCAGCCCCGATTGAATGCATACAATTAGTTATACAAATATGTATAACAATTATGTTTCCGTAGATAATACGCATCTGGATCTTTTAGCTCAACATTTCTGTAAAAAATGTGGATTAGACATGGTGAAATACAGTATTTGAACCATTTGTTGCTGATTCTGTTTGCCAACAAAACATAGATATATAATGTAGGGCTGAAATATAAGTATATGGCAAAACATGGTCTCATACAAAATGTAAACTTTGTATGAGCCCATGTTTTGCTATATATATATGTGTGTGTTGCTTCCAAGGAGGATGCGGGTTTGATTCCCGCACAGTGCTCGTTTCTTTATTTTTTTTACATTTACGATTTAGGCCGCTCATTTAGCAGTCGTTCACATCCATGCCAAGCAAATATAGATTCCCAACTTATTAAATGTCTTTATAATTATCATATATATAATATATAAATGAGGCATATCTCAAAATATGTAATTATTTTGTTTAAAATTCCTCCTTGATTAATATGTACAGAGTAAGTTGAAAAGAAAGAACGTGATACAATAGCAGCAAGGAGATTTTCTTCAGCAAATAAACATCCGCTGGTTTTGCATGTAATATGCTGTATTTCCCGACATTGAGGACACTCTGGCCTCAAAGAGGCACCCCAATTATGACTTGCAAAATTTTGAGAAAAAAAAAGAACAAGCATAAAAGTAAGGTTTCAGCACTCTCACCTACCTTACCAAGATGTTTTGTGGGTGGCTTAGTGACATGTAGATCCTCTTGACCACTCATAGTCTGCATTTTCTCCTTTTCTCTTACAATAAGTTAGCTTGCACCCAAAGTTTACACTTAGCCTACCAGTAAGTACCCATGGTAAAGTTTCACATACACTATGATACTCCAGTTCCACAATTCGGTCTTTTAACATATTGCATTTTTGACTTATGTCACTTAATAATGTTCCCATAAAGTCAAGGTTGTTTTAGTAGAGTGAAAATACCGGTAATATTCATGTACAACATCTAAATTACTACTAGTCCTAGGCTTGTCTATTGTAGTATACCCGATATGGCAATGAATTTTTGTGATTACATTTTTATTATTTATTATTTTATACTAAGTATAATTTATATATTTCATTCAGAGATCATATACAGGAGTTCAGATTACTGTCTAGCATAGATTACCTTCCTCTGGGGTTAGGATAGGCCTACGAAAAAAGTAACGAGTAGGACGAGGTTGAATTTTGTGAGGAAAAAAAAGAAGACAAAATAGCGTCTTTGACTCCGGGGAAATTGATCGTATTTCTGAAGTCTACTTCCTATTTAATGTGAGGCTAACTTGAAATTGATCGTATTGGTGTAATCATCATCAATCCTGAACCCAAACCATATGCACTATTTTACATCCAAGTCTTTGCGTCTTCACATTTCCTTGAAGTTTTAAAGCTAAACTGAATTCTCATGCAGATTTTTTGGATCAAGTTTACATCAGGCACCCTAAAAATTATTGAATTGAAAAGGGACACATTTTGCTTTGACACCGGAAATGTTCAAAATTACATTCAATAAAAAAAATGGGTTGTTTTTTTTTTGTTTTTTTTTTAACTAACAAATTTTTGAAGTTACTAAGATACTTTCCCCAGAAAAATAAAAAATATTTGTTGTGCTTTCAATGCAACTATTCTTCGTAAAACTAAGTTTTGGCTTTTATAACGATTATTAAAGATTAAATTTTACAGTCATTCAGTAACTGTCATCTAGCGCAATAAAAAAAAAATAGAAAAAGAAGGTTGGATTGAAAACACAAAAAATACTTTTATTTTTCCAGGAGAAAAATATGTTAGTTTTAAAAGAAAAATCTTTTAAAAAAAAACATTTTTTTTATCGAATGTAAGTAACTTCGAACAATTCCGGTGTTGAGGCAGAATGTGTCCCTTTTCATTTTGACAATCTTTAGGGTGCCTGATGTAAACTTGATCTGATTTTTTCTTTTTTTTCTTTTTCTATTTGATGCACTCATTGAAACTTTTCAAGAGATGAGTTTACAAATGTACAGAATGATGATTCCACCACTATTTTTACCTGCGACAAACGTCGACAGGTCTATGAATGCCAAAAACAATTCTCAAAATAAAAAAACTGATGTAAGATGCATTCGTAATTTTAGAAGCTAAGACATTTTTTAACATATCTCATATCTTAAGTGTAGATTTATGGGGAACACAAATAGATACACACTTGGATACAAACGAAAATGTAGCAAGGCTCGAGTGTCCATTTTCAGAGTTTTTTTAAAAAACAGCTTTACATAATTTTTTTTTTTTTCTTTTTTTTAAAAAAAAATCAATTGGAAACAAATGTTGCCAAATGTTGTCAAAAATTGTGTAAACAACGTCGCAAGTTTTGAACAGTCTGTTCTTATTTTTTTGTTATTTTATGTAAGATCACTCCTGTTTTACTTAATTTCTCAGATCAGTTTAGATTAATGTTAATATGGAACTGGAGGATTTTTTTCTGAGACTATTTACCTACTATTATTATTAATTTTTGACTAGTATTTTCTTTCATATTAATTTTTCGTTGCTTTTTATTGCAACTTACTCAGACTGTCAGTCTATGGCAGTGAGTAAACAGTGCACTCCTGTCTCAGAAATTTGAATCTCACCGAGAGCTTCCCCTTTATTTCCAATCTGTGGTGTTTACTTACTGCTGTAGACTGACGGCCTGAGTAAGTTGTGATAAAAAGACACTAAAAATAACAGGTCTGGTTAGTCACTCAATAGAAACCGTCTTGTGACCAACATCTTGACATATTGGGGGTGATCAATTAAAAAATTGGAAAAGGAGCTGATCAATGAATAAGTTATCTTGCCTTTTGTTGGATCACTAAAAAGTCAAAATTTTCAAAAACAAACTAAAGAACCAATTTAGCATAAACTTACATTGTAAATTGAACCCCCTGTAAAAACTTATTTGGTGGGGAATTTTCAAAAACCCAAAAAATGTTTTTTCTAGACATAAGGAGTAAATGTTTAAATTTTCAGCCCTCTAGTAGCATTGATGTGGTCTGTACACGTGACACATACATAGATAGCCAGCCAGAATCACTTAAAAACTGAAGAAACCTATGTTAACAGTTTTGGTTGATGGTTTCTCCTAATGGTTGACAATGCCTCATCTAATAAAAAATATATAGATAATATTGGTGATATTTAGCAAACTATCAAGAAAAAACTACTTTAGTTTTAATAGCAAGGAAGTAAGGATGAATGTAGAAATCCGTTTAATTACTTATGATAGACAAAAACATCATTTGACTGTCACAAGATTCCCTTTTTTTGTAGTTTCTTTTATTCCTTCTGAGAACAATCAAATTTGTGTTCCATAAGAGCTTTGCTTCATGGGCTGAGCTGTGACAACTGCTCAAACAATAAGGATAAACAATTACTAATATGTCATTTCTATGGGAGTCAATCAAAAAATATAATGTAATGAGGTGATGTGATGACTTTTCATTTCAATTTTTGGAGCTGTAGTAGTTACACTTGAGTATTTTTGTTTTTAATCTTTCACTTGTACTTGAGATGACAGGTGGAGACGACAGTTGTGTTCTCCTTTATTTTACTTGAGAAATTTATTATAATCCACTTCCGGTTTGCCAGGCCCATTTAAGCTTCACCAGAGACCCATTAACAGTAAATATTGGGAACATGTTCCGTACTCTATCCTTTGCCGGCCAAGGGGTTGGACTTTCCTGGTTTGGAATCAGTTGTCTGTCTCATAGACTGGTTGCCAATCAAGGCTGGAGAGTCCGGTCTGCCCTGCTATTTACCCATAGCTGGGGGGAGACGAGATGGATTCATGACTTCCCAAAGGGAATTACTGCAAAGTGAACTGTCACAGCTGGGGTTTGAACTCTGTTCTCCGATTCCATTTTCTGTGCTGTTAACCTTTAGGCCACCCACACTTCCACCTGGGTATAACAGATGTTTATCTATGTAACTGATCATTTCAGAAAAGGACACTCTTATTTGAACTCTTAGTATTTCTCCTCCATAGTGAACGCGTGTGTGTGTGTGTGGCAACATAATCAACCTGTTACATGAATGGAACTTCAAACTTCTTAGTCATTCATATTTGCTTCACCTATCAGCTATAACTACTTCTCCTATCAGCTTTATAACTGCAAACATTTGTAGTTTAAAGAATTGTTACTTTTATTTTAACTGTTGGTTTTAAGGCCCACTG
>VCCN01006457.1:2183655-2194294 GCA_006491835.1 Architeuthis dux
GTCACAGTTGGTTTTAAGGCCCACTGTGTCACAGTTGAATCTGGTTTGTAAATTGCATTATGAGTATTTTTCACTTTAATATCTTACATTGCATATGTCTGGCAAATTGTTAATCGCCGCTACCCACAACACTGGTTTAAATACTGTTGCTGCGTTTAGGTTATTCATGTGTTTTGACATTTATATCTATCTTATCTATATCTTATCTATGTATCCAGACTTCGCTCAGCCCTAACCGTTCATAGTAGAAACTTGAAATTTTGCACACACACTCCCCTCAATGAGTAGGGAAAATGTTTTTTGAACCCCCCCCCCCCCCCCCCCCATATAGGTTTTAGTGGGGTTTCAATATGCAATGTAAGTTTATGCCAAATTGATCCCTTAGTTTGTGTCCAGCAGCATTCTCACTTTTTTTTTGTTGAAAATTTGGACTTTTTAGTGATCACTGCCCACCACCACTGTTTAATTTACAAGGTAAAAAGAAGCATATGTAGGTGGTGATTCATAATTTCCATTGGAATGCTAGTTATATTTTTAATTTTGTTGACAGAAAAAAAAAATCTTATTTTGCTGGTTTTATTTATTTGTTACATTTAAGTTTTTTATTTTTTAGTTAGATTGAAAACTTTGGTACAAGTTAAATAGATGATTTAAATTAATCTGTTCATGAATGTGAACCCAAATCTTTGTAACACTACCCCTAACCTTAACATGGTACAACGGGAATGTCGGCAATGTTGGAGTATAAGATGTGAACATAAAGCAATACTACTGGCTATGTAAAAGAGACTGTACGATTTGTAGCCAAATTTAAAATTTTTCCTTTATCTTATAAAGGTAACATTTTTCTCATAGAAAAGAAAAGATGAAAGGATTTTTAAACTGTACCTTAACAGCTTTCTCTCTTTATCTAAACGGGTGTCAGTTTAAAATAATTTATTTAAAGTTATTTTTGTTATTACTCCCAAACTATACAATAATGTGCCTGTTGGGTGTCTATTTTGACCCTGGCAATGAATAACCATGCTAGTCAGTTGGAGTTGATGGCCACCATGTTTGAAGTCTTCTATTGGCTGAAGTTATATTTGCCCTTCTGCATATAACTTAATGGTAATGTATTATGACCTAATGTCTTTGAGTTCAATCCTCAGTGCTGGTCAATGAAGCTTGTTGACTGATTTACTTGAAAGAGAAACATCTACTTCAAAAGCTGGACAGAGAGAGCTTGCTAGAGCGCTATTCAGCTACTTATTAGTAGAAAGCAATAGCAAACTATGGTTGTCATAAGTTGAAGAGCCTTACTCTAAGAAATGTTACTTTTAATGAATATATTGTAGTCGTTATGTCAAGAAGGTATGTTATAATTTTTGTAAGTTTCATCCTTACCAAAAGTAGGAATCAGTCACCTGTTATAGTGATGGTTAGCAAGCTAGTCTCACAGATAATTCACTAATCTATTAAGTTAGATTCTCATGGGATGTCCCATTAATTTGACGACGTGCCAGACTTGGCTCAGCTTAGTAAATATCTAAAGAAACCGTAAATTACACGCAACTTTTTAAAACTTGTTCCTGGGTGATAAGTTATTTTCTTGATTGATTATGTCTAAAAAGTATAGAAAACGTCAATTATTCCCTTCAAAGTTTGCTTTTGCAATCAGGACAGTGATAATTTGAAATCTACTTATTTTCAATTGAACACCAGGCAAATCTGCACATTTTTAATCATATAAATCAAGAAAAACAATTACATATGAATGTCACTATCCTGGATGCAAAAGCAAAGTTGGAAGGGAATAATAGCCATTTTCTATACTTTTTACCCATAAGCAATCAGAAAATAACACTCACTACCCTGGAACAAAAAATTGTATTAAAATTAAATTTCAAATCTATAGTTTTTTTTTTTTGTTTTTTTTTTGTGATAATGGCCCTCTTCAATCAACAAAGAGGCTTTGGATAGAAGATTGTTTATTCCTTGTAGACTCCTTGTGGAGCATAGGGCCCCAACCACTCCACTGCGGTTTCAGTAGCAAGTAGGTTTTTTTTGCAGAGTGGAGTTTCTAGCTCCATGCTCAACTCTCATTTATCCAGGCTTGGGACCAGTTATGGTAACTGCCAAGCTTTAGGTTTTTTCTGTCAGACTAACCTTCTCTTTATAGACTTCCTTACAGTGCTAAAAGGCTCCAACTGCCCTGCTATTTACCCACAGCTGGAAGGAGACATGGATTCATGCCTTTCCTAAGGGAATTATTTCGAAGTGAACCTAAACAGCTTTGGCGGAAACTTGAACTCTGTCTCCACTGATTCCGTTTTCTGTGTTTAATTTAATGCCACTCCTCACCTCCCTTGGATAACAGATGAATTTGCTTATTTTTTCTTTATTTTTTTCTGGGGGAGGGGATAAACAAAAGAACTGTTGGCAATTCATTAGAAGTGTCATGTAACTGCCACGACTAAGGAACTGTATATTATGACATGTGAAGACTGCACATCACTGCAGCAGCAGTTGTTTTGACGTTGATATAGTGCACTTGTTCCGTCTTATACTTTCTCGTCCTCTATTTCTTTCTGTATTCTTTTTTTTATTGATTGCTAAAACCCTTGATGTCACCTGACATCATAATTGTGTGTCTCTGTTGATACAGCCAATGTGGCTGGCAAAATCTTCTTTGCAAAGCTATTCTTGGAGATGCACTTAACTCGGACCGGGTACAAATAGCTTTAAGACATTTTCTTTTTCTTTATGATTTGGGTTTACACACACATCAGTTAGAAACTCTTTTCATATTACAAAAATATTTTCTAAGCTAGTCTGGCACAAAACTTGGTGAAACTAACCTACTTGTCATTGCTGTACATCAAGTATCTAGATATTTCCGTATTTTGTTCATTAGTATGTGCTAGTATAGAACCAGTCAAAAATGACAGGTAACATTATTGCTGTGTTATGGTACAAACCAATTTATCTGTTCCCACCACTAGAATGTGACACAAGGTCGGTTTTAATGTGGGGATACCCACACGTTCGAGTGTGGGCAGGAATTCCTCAAAAATTCTCTTAGTTCTCGCAACGATGGTCGCAAGGACATAAGAACTTCTGATATTGGGGTCCCAGGACGTATCTTGAGCCTTGATAAATGTATGGAATATGCAGAATTTGGATCTTTTAGATAAATTCAAACCAGAAGTTACTAAGCAAAAGCAGGAATCCTGTCAGTTTTAGTGTTTGTGTTTTAATTTTTTAAGTTTTTGCATTTTTAAATTTTCAGCGATAAGAGAATAAAATATATACTAATTTTTAGCTATAAAAAGTGGGGATCGCATTATATTCGAGGTTGCATTGTACTCGAGTAAATATGGTAACAAAATTTGAATATTAAATTAATGAAATTAAATATTAGATTGATAAATATTTTTATAATTGAGCCCATTGTATCCTTCTTCGATCCATCCGTAATTTGCTTGTCAAAGTGATTTCCGATTTCCGGTGATGTTTTTGCTTTTTAAAAATTAGGCCATCTGTCTAGTGACTGCTTTGTTATCCGCTTCCCCCTACCCAATCTGACTGGCAATACTTCACATTTGAACTCCTGATTCATTTCATCTCTACAGCTGTAGCTCATATGTCATCAGTCCTCCAAGATCTACGTCAGGTGATCGAGTTGCAGTCTTAATTTTATATATTGGTTTGGAATAGCATGACAGACAAACAGACATCTGCACAAGAAAAGTGACCATGGTATTTATGTTTTGATTAGATAATATACAACAAGTAATAAGATATCTCACTCATAAACAGGGTTGGATCCAGGATTTTGAGCTGGGTTGGGTCAAAATGGACAAATTTATGTTGAGAACAGTTGGTGATCATTGTCTTGGCAGGGAGTTTCGGGGTTTCCTGTAAGTTAACTATGGACTCCTTTATTTATGTGTGCGTGAGCTTTCATTGTGTTTTGATATTTTCTGGTTCATTTTATATTTATAAATAAGTATTTATATTGTATACATTTCATGTTAAATCAAAGTTGAAATATTGTTAATTACAAATAAACAAACTGGACAAATTCAAGGCCAATTGATAGATTACCTCCACGTCCTTCAAAGACTGAACTGCAGCTCAGCTGTCAATGATATTAAAAAAAATGTTTCAATTCTGCTTTGCCCAGATGAAGGATTCTGGACTCCTCTCCTGGAACTGTACTTTATAACTTTATTGTTCTGTACTTTTCTTGTTGAGATTTTTTCTCTGTGGTACAGACCACGGATGGATCCAGCTTGTTGAGCTGACCGTCTTCCAAAATGGTGGGGGGGGGACTTTCAGAAAATTTTGAAAATTATCTATCTAAGATTGGCTAAAATTGTGTTTCAGGGCATATCAGCTACTGAAATTAAGATAAATAAAAATTTTAGGAAGAATTCTAAGGGTCTTGAAGGTTGTCATGTGTTGAGACAAAAAGATTTAAAAATCGGAAGACACTCAGAAATCAGTATAAATGAAAATTTTTCTGAATAATTTTGAGGATCTTCCAGAAGACTGTGGAAGAACCCCTGGATCTTCCCCTGCAGACAGATTTTTCTTTTTTTATGTATTAGGTATTATTATTATGTATTATTTGTATGTATTAGGTTAGTAGAGCATTTGTAAGTACATGTGTTTGTGTCATTACTAATGTGTAAATGTTCATATATACTACACTCTGATCCTCGGTCGAAGTGCCAGGGAGCGACAATTTAATCCTAGGCAGAGGGGGTGCAACACTTTGATCCTAGGCAGAGGGCTGGAGAGCTCACAGATACTCTAGTCCTAGGCAGAGGGCTGGAGAGCTCACATATACTCTAGTCCTAGGCAGAAGTGCCAATCCATATGTAAATAATCCTGTCATTCTTCACGGGTACTATGCTAGTATCTACATAAAGTTGGAACCTTATTCACTTTGTAAGAATATCAAAAATCATTATATACATTTATGGAACATATGACTGTAAATTTTGTTCAATTCACAGATGAAATCAGAGATTGGGTCATATAAGTAACTGTAAATTTAAGACTATTTTGTAATAACGAGTGGGCTTTGTAGCAGTCATGCAGAGTTTAAAGGAATTTTCAGATGCATAAGATTGTGTATATTTTTAAAAAATGCACATGTAAGCAAGGTATTAAGTTATTAAATGTGTAGCATATAAGACATTCCTTCTGTGTGTACCAATTTCCGCATTTGATGTGCATGTACTAAACTAAGGAATAGTTAGTCATACTAATGTAAAATGATCGGATAAAGGGGAGGGGAAAGGAGATTGAAGACTGTTTTCACAATACTGATACTGTTGTTTGTTTGTTTATGCCCACAGACTCCTTGTGGTGCATAGAGCCACAACCACTTTGATGTGGTTTCAGTAGCAAGTGGGTTTTTACTGGAATGGAGTTGCTAGCTCCACACCCAACCTTCCTCCTTTACCCGGGCTTGGGACCAGCTATGCCGGCTTCCAATTTATAGATTCTTTTGTCAGAGTAACCTTCTCTTAGATGATTTGCCTTACAGAGCTAAAGGGCTCCATAAGCCCTGCTTTTATAACCATAGCTGGGGTAGATACATGTCTTTCCCAAGGGCATTAATGTGAAGGGAACCTAAACAGCCTCAGTCAAAACTCGGTTAACCAATTCCGTTTTCCGTGCTGGTACCCATTACGCCACTCCTCTGTGCTTGTGAAAATCTCTCAACATAAGTCCCTTAGGATGTAAAGCTTGGTTTCCCCTCACACCGTAATTTTGATTTCAATTTGTAGATTTATTTGTATCTTAAACAAGAAGTGATAACAAATTTCAATTCGAAGTGAAAAAGAACATACTACACTCTGATCTTAGAGAAAAAATCTGACCGCGGGAACAAAGAATGTGTTTGATCAATCAGTATTTTTTAGGGTGCCATGATTTTGAATCGGTCGGCTGTTAGTCAGTTGGGCACACAGCAGCGACAGGTTAACAAGCTAGGAGCTACGAGTAGAGAATGAGAGGAAGAAGCAAATGCGGCCTGAGCTACTACTATCATCACTGTCACACATTCAGTAAAGTAAATAGGAACAGAACAACTCGAAATATAATTTCAACAAAACAGAATTCAATACCCTGATTGATCCACAAGCCATCAAAGCTTATCAACAGAAATAAAAGAAACCCATATTTTCCTTGAAATTACTGAATGTTGTCATCTTTCGTCTCCGGCCATGTGGGAGAGCCTTCCTCCTGTATGGAGCAACTATTTGGTTCCCTCCACAGACTTTTCTCTCCCGTAAATGTGCAACCCTCGAACGAGACGTTTCATGTCAACAGAACCCATGTACAAGATGGTTATACCACTGTGTCAGCATAGGAGAAAATTCATTTTTTACCTCTGCCAACAAAGTTGGAGAGGTATATGTATTTGGTCACGTCTTTCCACCTGTCTTTCCACAAGATATCTCTGAAAGTACCCAATGGATTTCAATGAAATTTTGTGGAAGGGTTGGCAATGGGGTAAGAAAGAAGTGGTTAATTTATGGGGGTGGATCACAGAATTATTTTTTGATTGAGAGATATTTTTCTGTTTTTTTTTTCCATATATTTATGTATACGCTCATGTCTCTCCACACAATATCTGCACCACATAATATCACCAAAATTTCATGTCTGTTCACACGATATCTCCAAAAGTTCTCAATGAATATCAATGAAAGTTTATGGAGGGGGGGGGGCAATTTGTACAGCAATACCATAACCGTACTACATCAAAACATGCACTAATGAAAATCACACTATTCTAGGTATTAATCACTGCTACCAAAGGTTTAGGTTAATCCTGTGTTTAATTAATTATTGTTATCAATCATTTGGTTCCAAACATTTTATTTAAAATGTATTGAAAATTATTATAAATTTCATATTAATTTTTAATCATGTAAAGTTGTTTAAAACAGTGAATTTAATAACACAACAATAAATTTATAACAACGAATGTAAATTGGTCCAATTTTTATATCGTTTGCTTAATGTTATCAGCCGGTTATTGTTATCTACAAGACCCTGTCCCAAAGTGATCACAGTAAGCGACTTCCTCTGTCTTTTTGTAAAGTCTTTTACCTATTGCATCAGTTTCTCTCACAATCTCCTTGTGTGAATTGAAGATAGAAAGATTAGCTCCTTTGCAACTGGCTAATGGCTTAAGTGTTTCTCTTTGAATCTGTCTGGTCAGGGTTGATTGTTGACAAAGAAAACTAGATCACGCTTGCTGGAAGAAGAGGAAAAAAACCCACTTCTCTGTCATTAATAACAAAGTTGTCGGCTTGCTTTTTTTCAGCTTTACAACAACAGGATTAAGACTGTAATGAGGAATAACAATAATCTCATAGTAATTGCTGGTTGCCACCCGATATGACCATCAGAATGGCTTTGCTGTATAAGCCACAGCAGGCACTAGTGCTGTACTTGTGTGCTCTTCTGTGGGTTAGGATAACGGTAATTCCGATGGATGGATGTAACCTATTAAAATAATGATCAATATATTCAGCCTGCATGAAAGGGCAGTAATTCAAGTTTGTGTTTTTGTAGTGAGATGTTTCTCTACTCTCCCCTTTCCTCAATTCTGAAATGATCATTGACTATTCTCTATTGTCTGATATTATCTGGGACAAGTTCTTAAAAGTAAAAATAAAAACCTGGCCTAACTCTGGATTATATACAAATGAATGGGGAAAGAACTTTGTCTTAATTATTCATTGGTGTACAGACCTCCCATGTTATAACAAGGTTCAGCATAGTGCGAGTAGATGTTGGACCCCCAAATATTAATCTTGCTCCAAAATAGCTAGATTTAGCTCTAAAATTGCTCAATTGATTGTGGCTTGGTTTTAACGTGGTTGGCTTATTTCCCTTTGTTTTTTCTTCTAAACTGCTTGAGAACAGATTTGAGCATTAGATTGACCATAAAGAAAAGGTGACTTTTCTCAATTCTCTACAAATTAAAATTCTATTAAATATTTTAATGAAATAATTGAGTATCCTGAGTTATGAGTTATCCTGTTATATTTACTTTGCCAGCAATAAATACTACCTCTGTCCTGTAATAGTTGTTACATTTAGTGTATGAAATGATATATGCAAATATAATATTATGGGACATAGGTAGTAACATTTTTCATCTTGAATGTCATATTGTCTTTAACAACTGGTCTAGCATAATTACCAAGCAAATGTTGAAGATCATGAAAGGTGTGTTTTTAATACAAAGGAAGCCACTCATTGTGATCATTTGGGACAGGATCATTTAGATAACAATAACTGGCTGATAACATTAAATAAAGATGCCGCTATTGCGATCATTTTAAATATGGGTATACCTTGATTAGAGCGGTTAATTCATTCCAAAATTTTCCGTAATATTATAAAAAAACAGTTTTATTATAATTTAATGTGGTTTTTTTTTTTTTGTACAGCAATACCTCAACCATACTACATCAAAACATGCACTAATGAAAATCACACTATTCTAGGTATTAATCACTGCTACCAAAGGTTTAGGTTATTCATGTGTTCACACATTTATATGTATGTATGTATCTATTTATCCGGACTTTGCCCAGCCCTAACCGTTCATAGTAGAAACTTGAAATTTTGTACACACACTTCCCCCAGTGAGTAGGGAAAGTTTTTTTTTTTCTTTTTTTTTTTTTTGTTGAAAATTCCCCTCCAAAATATGGTTTTAGTAGGGGGTTCAATTTTCAATGTAAGCTTATGCTAAATTGGTCACTAGTTTGTACCCGCTTGTTTTTTTGAAAATCCAAACATTTTTTAGTGATCACAGCCCAACTTTTTAATTGATCACCCCCAACACAGCATATATGGGTGGCAGGGGTTCATAACCTCCCTTGGAATGCTAGTTCCTGTAGTGTTTGGGACCACTGATGTTGATAACAATAACGTTTGATGATAGCATTATCAATGATTATAATTAGCGACTTCCTTTGTATATATGCCCTGTCCAATACCAAATCACCATATTTGTTGTTTGTAATTGGACTTGAAATGTGTAAATGTTATTATGTAAATAAATCTTGCTAACTTTACAAAAATGACTCTATATAATCTTCTTTTTCCAGTTGTCTGATGTGGTGAGCATTGTGCAGTCAAAGCGATGGACTGTGGGTGATCTTATGGGCACCATCCATGACTTCTGTAGCCAGGCCCTTGAACAACTCGACTCAGAGGGGGTAATCACGTTGGATCTGTTTGAGGAGGTCATCATCGCTGCCCACCGCGCCCACCACATCATCACTGCTGCAATACCAACTGCATCTGCGTCATCGTCGATCGTGACAGAAAGTGCATCTCTGGAAACAGACATCTCCAAATCTCTTGCTGCTGGCACCCTCACCCCTTCGACCCTGGGCCATACTGCTGCTGCCGATGCTCCGAATGACTCTCCTCCTCCTCCTCCTCCTCTCCCCGTTGATCTCTCCCCTGTTCTCTCTGTTTCTCCTCCTTCGTCTCCTCCGCCTTTGTTTCCCAACAGAACAGCAACAACTTGTGACAATCAGCCTGATTGATAGAGCGGCACTTGTAGAGAAAATCTGCATCACTTGAATTTGTTCTCAACCGATGGAAGATGGAGAGAAAAACATTACAGTCTTTAAAGTTGAGGAGGAGACCAAAAAAAAAAAAGCTTTTTGGGGGAGATAAAAGCCTATCAAGTAATCAAAAACAAATGATTTTTTTTTCTTCCCCTCTTCTTGTTTCTCTTCTTCCTCCTCTTTCCCCTCGTAGAATCTACAACCAATGGGCAGACACTGACCAAGAAATGCTGATTAATTCAGTATTGATAAAAAAAAAACATTTACTTAGAAAAATAAAAAAATATTTAAAAAATTTATGGACTGCTAAAAGCGGACAATTCTTTGAATGGAATGACATTTTCAAATTGATTTTAACATAAGGACACTGACAGACAGAGACAGACAGAGACAGATATAGGCAGTTCTTTTCTTCTATTTTTCTTTTCTTCTATTTTTCTTTATTCTTTTTCCTTTTTTTTTCCTTTTTTCTTTTTTTTCCTTTTTTTCCTTTTTTTTCCTTTTTTTCCTTTTTTCTTTTTTTTTCCTTTATTCTTTTCTCTTTTTTTCCTTTATTCTTTTTTTTTCCTTTATTCTTTTTTTTCCTATATTCTTTTTTTTCCTATATTCTTTTTTTTTCCTATATTCTTTTTTTTTCCTTTATTCTTTTTTTTTCCTTTATTCTTTTTTTTTCCTTTATTCTTTTTTTCTTTTTTTTTCCTTTATTCTTTTTTTTCTTCTTTTCTGACAGACAGACTTAGACAAATCTCTGGACTGCCAAACAATTCGAAAATAGACATAGAAAGCAAATCCTCAGATTGACTGACGTAGACAAGAAAGATCTTTGCGTAAGCAAAAACAGCATTCATATTTTTATCCAAACTGATAGACCAACTGCCTGATCTTTTTTTTGGATCAGTGTTTGGACAAATGTACAAACTAGAGATTTTGTGCTCAGCTTAGGAAAATTTCCTGATGTCATATTGACATACAACCGAGATGCAGTCAGTGGAATTTTGTGCCTATTATTATTATTATTATTATTATTATTATTATTA
>VCCN01006457.1:2223530-2236278 GCA_006491835.1 Architeuthis dux
ATGTGATCAAGCAGGAAACACCGTGTTATTAGTCGTCGTTGAAAACCTTTTTTTTCACTATTGGTGTTAGAGGAACTGCCCTGTTGTGGTAAAGTGGTTTCATGCCTTTCCCAAGTGTGAACTGAACGTAAACAGTCTCGGCCGAAACTCGAAGTCAGTCTGCTGATTCCATTTTCCATGCCGTTACACCACTCTCCATCTCCATCCCATCAGGCCTAAATATTTACTAAGCTCGGGTTAGCCTAACCGAAAGCTATAAGTGATGAGGGCACCCAGTGGGGATCGTTCTACACTAGCAATGATCTGCGAGACTAACTTCCCAACCATCACGCTACGCCGGGCGTGCCGTGTTGGACAAGCTTAATTCATTAATATACAGTTATTTGCACCAGTGTGCAAGTCTAGCAAATGCTAATTGGCCGATTGCAAACCGATTGAGAAATGCTGTTGGTAAAATGGAAATGTGTGTTATTAAACGATTCTATTCTCAACACTTCATGTCCACGACGCCTCTTGCCGAAAACTAAATTATTATTTTATTTTTCAGAAAATATATGCAACTAGCTGTTTATGTAATCCGTGATATCAAGGGTAAGATTTATAAAACAAAAGTTATTTTCTGTAGTTTTGAGAAGGGTCATTAACATTCAAATAGTTCTTCGGACGATTGAACTCCTTCTTGTTGTTTGTGTTGTTAACACGACGTTTCGAGGTGTAAAATCCGAGGTGTAAAATCCGAGTGTGATGTTTTTTAATTCCGAAGGGGGTAACCCTTATAACACAGGATTCGGGTGTTTCTTTGTCCTTTGGGCCTGTCGAGCAGCGGAAGCCATATCGGGTTGAACTCCTCACTTGTCTGACTAATGCATTCAGTCGACATGTTGATATGTGCTGCCTGTTTGATTTTTCTCTGTTTCCAACAGCGTTTTCTGTCAATAATCTGGACTTCCTCCCAGAGAGGAAAATGGTCGCCTTTCTCTCTATAGATGTGGTTTGAGCAAAACGTCAGACCAGGTGCAAAGGGCGTATCTAATTTGATTACCTCTGTCGAAGTTGGACTGAGGTTTCGTATTCACCCATGTTTGTCTGTCTGTCTGTTTGTCCACACAATATTTCCAAAGGTTCTCAATGAATTTCAATGAGATATTATTGAAGGATGGGCTGAGGAACAATTGATTACATTTTGAGTTGGATACAGGTTCTTTTGTGCGATTAACATTGCGAGATGGGACAATTGTTTGGCCTTTCGGATGTAATAACACAATAATGATGGCATGATGGTAACGTCAACATAATGGAACTGTAGTGTAATAACAGGAATGACGTCATTAATATGATAACTAGAAAGCACTCAGAGAGCGCATACCTCTGCAAACGCCATTGTTAGGGGGGTAATTGTGCATGGATCCGTCCCCAATGTAATCACTTCTTCCGTAACCTATTGTCCACCCTTCTACAAAATTCCATTGAAATTCACTGAGAACTTTTGGATATATCGTGTGGACAGACATGACATTTTGGAGATATTATGTTGTGTAGACATATAACTACGACGTAGGGGAGGTAATTATGCACGGATCCGTCCCCCAATTAATCATTTCTTCCGTAGCCTTGAACTTCCAAAAAGAAATTTCATCGAAACTTTGGGAAAGCAAATCGCAAACCGAGTTCAAACGCTGACTGGGACAGTTTTTGTTCACTTCACACTAATGCCCTTGCGAAAGGCTTGAATCCATCTTTTCTCCCCCGCCCCAAGCTATGGGTGAATAGTAGGGCAGACTGGGCTCTCTGGCTATGGTTGGCAACCAATCTAGGAGTCGGAAAACTTTTATTACAAACCTGCCAAAAGAGCAGGCTATCTCGCCCTTGACACATCTATGATGAAATCATTTGCGGTTACCCAACCACCTTGCACTGGGTTACGGAATTTAAAAAAATTATTTTACTCAATATAGAACACAGAGGACACAGCCATAAACTACAAATTCAGACCTCCACTGGTGTTAGAAAAAGATTCTTCTCGGCGAGAAGCCTAAGTGAAGAGATGGTCACGTCCGAGAATATCAATATTTTCTATAATAATCTTAATTCTGATATCGGCTATACGAAAATTGACTACAAATTCTCATATTAGTTCAATCCCACCTAAACACCAACTCAACAGAAGCTGGCTTAATGACGCAATTAACTGCTGTCAAAAAACACCTACTTGAAGTGCACCATATTTTTTCCTGCAAGGGAGAAGAAAATAAAATTCCCAATACAACAAATACACTTATAATAGCATCATCAATTAATCACATCATATTTAAACGTGCCTTGGTTGATTAGAGAACACAATCTTGCTCACACACACGCACACAAGATGAAAGAGGTTCCCAAGAACGCTCTTTGGTTCAAAACAGACGATCATAGCCGGGGCAAAGCAGATCGATCGCTGAACTGAATACGATACCCGAAATGTTTTTTAGCCATTGGAAGGTTAAAATTTTAAATCAGAAGGTCAAACAGTAAATCACTTAAAATAGAAAACCGATTGTATCTTTGTTAAACAGAACCAAATGTCTGTCGGACGTTGGCAAGTGGTGAAACGAAAAAGAAAATGATTTTAGATACGCTGAGCAATGAGATGAGAAGGGTGTGTGAAGATGGGGAAAATTGGAAAATGATTATTCAAAAGAGAAAAAAAAACATGTCTGGTTAGTTACTCAATAGAAATCGTCGCGTGACCAACGTCGTTTGGCAGCATGCCGTGTTGGGGTGATCAATTAAAAAATTGTAAAAAAGACTGATCAATAAATAAGTTACTTTTTTGCCTTTTTTGGATCACTAAAAAATACGAATTTTCAAAAAACAAGCGTGAACGCAGTCGGACCCAAACTAAGGGACCAATTTAGTATAAACTTACATTGTAAATTGAACCTCAACTAAAAACTTGGCGGGGCTTTTCAAAACACAAAAAAAACGTTTTTTTCTAGTCATAATAAATATTTAAATGTTCAGCCTTTTAGCTTGTGTATGACACATACATAGCCAGCTAGTCAGCCAGAATCACTTAAAAACTGGAGAAACCTATGCTGGCAGTTTTGGTTGACGGTTTCAATAAAAGAAAACCAAGTTTCTTTCTATGTCCGATGAAATAAAGGGAAAATCAATCTTAATTATTTCCAATGTCTTCACGCCTTTAAGCTCCCCATTTTAAAAAAACAAAAAATAATTGTACCACAGGTTGTACCTCTCTAATCCGGCGCTCTGTGGTTCGGCAACTCCCATAGTCTGGAAAGTTTTGAATTTTCAGCCATTCGTTTGTGGATCTGCCACTAAAGTTCTTTCAATTCGGTTTCAAACTTCAGTTTGAACCATAATTTAGCGGTTCATAAATTGACCATGATTTAGCGGTTCATAAATTGACCATAATTTAGCGGTTCATAAATTGACCATAATTTATTCAGGTTTTTTCGAAATTGTAATGGTCTCTCTCTTGAGTTAGGATGTATACAAAATGTAGCTTATATGAGTAGGCATAACATTTTAAAAACTATATGAATATGAAATTAGACCGTTATCTTACAATGCTATATGTTTTTATAGCAAATTATGGTTTAGGATTAGGGTTTGAGAAGAATTTAGATTTATTTTTCACAAATGGGCGTATGTAACGAAATGCACTCTGTGTTCGTATGTTCGCGGGCGTACGTGACCAAAGGCCCATATCAGATTACCGGATTGCTTTTTAAGGGGCCGTTATTTTCAAATCAGGGGCAGTTCAGGATCCGGCAGACAGGCGACAGGTCAACAAGCGAAGAAGCTTCTCCCCTCACCCGGACGGGTGAAGAAAGGAGGGAGGGTGAGTAGGAGGAGGAGGAGGAGGAAGAAGCCTTCATTTTTTAATTACTACCATGACTAGTAGTGATTCAGCAAAGTGACGACTCGTGTAGAATAGTAACTGAAACAGAATTCGATGCCTCAAAGTGATCCGCGAACCGGCCCGGAATCGAAGCTATATCGACGGAATAAAGCGAACCCAGATATTAAAATGAAGATCATAAATTTGGTCGTCTTTCTCCCCCGCCACGTGGGCGAGCCTTTTCTCCGAACTTATTTCCCTCCACAGGATTGTCACTCCCGTCAATCCGCAGCCCTGGTACGAGACGCCATCTT
This sequence comes from Architeuthis dux, assembly GCA_006491835.1. Classification (NCBI taxonomy): domain Eukaryota; kingdom Metazoa; phylum Mollusca; class Cephalopoda; order Oegopsida; family Architeuthidae; genus Architeuthis; species Architeuthis dux. Next base: position 2,227,692 of record VCCN01006457.1, read on the forward strand.
CTCTCTCGTCATATCTCTTTCCTCTTCTCTCTCTCCCTCACATGTCGACATAAGAAACACAGATCGGTATAATACTACAATAGTCACTCTGTGAACCGCAGGTACAGCCACGTCTATTATTTGTCAGATTATCTTTCCTTTGTTCTCGACTACAAGGTTCGGTCTTCTTGCTTGAATGGGGTGGTCGGTTTGAGTGTCGAAGACCCAGAGTAATTTGTGACTTCTACTTTCTAGGACAGTCTCTGGTTTGTGCTGGTACCACTTGTCTACATGGTCGAATCCCAGTCGTTTGCACAGTTCCCAGTGTATAACAGTTGCTACCATGTCGTACCTGTTTTTGTATTCCTTGTGGGCTAGTTTACTACATTCACTGATTATGTGGTTTACAGTCTCATCCCTTTCTCCACATAGGCGGCATTTGCTGTTTGTCTGGGTTTTGTCGATCTTGGCCTTGACATAGTTTGTCCCGATACATTTGTTTTAGGCTGCCATGATGAGGGATTTTGTTTCTCTCTTCAGGTTTCCTTTGCGTGGCCATGTCCATGATCGTTCGTCTGCGATATTTTCTATTTGTCTTTTGAATTAGATTTTTTCTGTTCCTATTTGCATGATATATTCATTGTTTTTTTTGTTTTATTAATTATTATTATTATTATTATTATAAGTATTGCAACACATTATTCTTTTATTAAAACTAGTCAAATGTAATGAAAATAATGTAAACCTTGTTTGGAAGCATTAATGGTTGTATTATTTCCTGTTTTAAGCCTTGTTCCACATTTGATAACACAGTAATACGTATGTTGAATGAACTGACAAGACGAGTTGTCCGGCATATATTTACGTGGGTGTTTCCATTAAAGGCCAATTTCTGTTTTCGGGTATTTTATGTGATCCAGCAATGATTGCCAAATCAAATAGATCCAAATGTATTGGGTCTGTTTTTGTTGTTAGACGACATTAGAAGCGTTTAGTTTTACTAACTTGGTTCAAAAAGATCGCTTTTGATTGTATCGTGACAGCTGTCGTATCAGCGTGCATAAAAAAGCTTTTAAAAAATTGCCAACATTTTCGGCATATGCTTTTTTTTAAGAAACGTAAAATTGCGACTCAAACACAAAAAAAATTTAGTTTATGAAGAAGTGATTGATCGAACGTGTCAAAAGTGGTTTGTGAAGTTTCATGCTGGGGAATTCTCGCTGAACGATGCTCTGCAGTCGGGTAGACCGGTTGAGGTTAATAGCGATCAAATCAAGACATTAAGTGACGCATGAGTCAAAATACTCAAAATCAGTGTTGCCAACCCCAAAAATATTTTCTCGCTAGTTTGACTGCCAAAAAGAGCTATTTTTTTTAAAATGGTCAAAGATTACCAAAAACCACCGAAAAGACACTAAAATGGTTAAAAATAGCCAAAACATGGCCCAAAATGGCTATTAACCGCTTTTTGCACTGCCAAAACAAGAAACGCGCTGAATCTAGCGCGAAACGCGCTAAATCGGCAACACTGTTCAAAATATCCAAATTAAACGTTGAAAATCATTTGCACAACTTGGTTATGTTAGTCGCTTTGATGTGTGGCTTCCACATAAGTTAAGCGGGAAAAATCCTGGTACGTATTTTCGTGTGCGATTAGTTACGAAAAAGTTCCAGTTTTTAAAACAAATTTCGACTAGCGACAAAAACTGGATATTTTACAGCAACATGGAACGCAAGAGATCGTGGGTCAAGTGAAATGAACTACCATTAACATTACCAAATGCCGATCTTCAACCAAAGAAGATTATGCTGTGTATATGACGGGATTGAAAAAGAGCCCTATTATTAGCAACTTATGAAGAATCAAACGATTGATTTGAGCAAATACTGCTCCCAATTAGACCAATCGAAAGCAGTAATCAATGAAAAGCGTCCGGAATTAGTTAAGAGAACGAGCATAATATTTCATCAGGATAACGCTGGAACGCATGTTTCTTTGGTGACCAGGCAAAATATCGTTGCAGCTGGGAAGTTTTCGCTCACCCGCCCATAGTTCCACCTGCAAGCGTGCACACGTTTTGCAACCTGCGTACAAAGGAGATTAATGGACGCACAACAGATTTCAAATTCTGTAGATGGTTTTCTTTTTTAAAATATTGATTACCTATGGCGAATTCAAAAGTGAGCACATACTTTTGTCTGTCGAACAACTTGCCAACTCCTTTCTTCATTTAGTTCGTCTAACACTATCTGGAGTCCATGGAGGTTCTTGGCAAAGAGGACGATGTCATCAGCGAATCTGGGGTTACTTAGATTCCTTTATTTGTCCAGTCTAAATTTCATTTGCATAAGATTTTTGCGCCCACTGACTACAAAAGATAGGGAGGGAACATTAGCCGTATTCAGCAGTTGTAATCCGGTCTTTACATAAATCTGCCAATGAAAAAATGTCTATTCCCTGGAAGACTTCCAAAATCACGCGCAGCAGTTCTTTGCTGTGAACGATACAAAGTTCTGATGGAGATGGAATTATGAAATTGCCTGAAAGATGCCAGAAGAAGATAGTGGAACAAAATGGTGAATATGTCGTTCGAAAAAAATGTCTTTTATTTTTTACTTAATAAACAGGACGAACTTTTGGGTCAACCAATACGATTTTTAGAGAGGTGGGGAGTGGCGTAACAGTTACCGGCACGGAAAACAGAATCGGCTGACCGACTTCGGGTTTCAATCGAGGTTGTTTACGTTCCATTCGCACCAATGCCTTTGTGAAAAGCATGAATCCACTTCTCTCCCACACCGCTATGGGTAAATCAGCAGGGCAGTTGGATCTCTTTAAGCCTTGTAAGAAAGTTCTTCATCCATCATCATCATCATCATCTAAGTGAAGGTAACTCTGACAGAAAAAAAAAACCTACAGCTTGGCAGTCACTATGGTTGGTCCCAGGGTGCGATAAAGTGATTGTGTGCCTCGTGACGCAGAATTCTGACCAAATGTACCTCCCAAACGCTTATGCTAAAATCTTGTTTATGGCACACATTTTGCGCATTGTTTTTAACTGAAATGTCGAATCACTCAACCAATAAAGAACGAAATGAGACCTTTTGCAATCCGTCGTTGAGCATAGACTTTCCCCAAGATCCGCCAGACCTCTTTATCGTGGGTGCTGCGAGGCCAGTATCTCTTGAACCTGTCTAAATCGTCACGCCATCTTATTTGTTGTCGGACACAATTTCGTATATGATCTCTGGGGGTCCACGTTGTGAGTCGTGATGTCCAGCGGTAGCCTGGCATTCTTCCAACATGGCCTGCCCGTTGCCATTTAAGTTTTATGTTGGATTGTCTGATATCTCTGACTCCTGTTTTTTTTCCTCTAATAAACTGTGCTGTCTTGTGGTCTCTCCGTGTGATGTTAAGCATGATCCTTTCTTGTTCACGTTGCATGGGTTTGAGGGCCAGTCTTTTCATGTGTCAGCTCCATAGGTGACTATTGGGAGGGCACATTAGTTGGAGACCCTTCTTTTCAAAACTAACGATATCTTTTTGTTCTTGAGTGTCGAGCTTGCCAACCCAGGATGATTCTTCGTTTGATTTATTCTTCTTTAGAGGATTTCATTTTTTTTTATTTTGATCGCTGTGTCTTTGTCCTCAACATATTTGTTGCACATGATATTGGTTTTGCTGAAGTTCAGGTGAAGACCTACTTTCTTACTTTCTTCATACTGAATGTAGAAAGTAAGAAAGTAGGTCTTCACCTGAACTTCGGCAAAACCAATATCATGTGCAACAAATATGTTGAGGACAAAGACACAGCGATCAAAATCGAAAACGCAGAACTAAAGAAAGTAGACCACTACATCTGAGACAGAGAATCTTCATGAAATCGTCTAACATTATTGGGAGTCCATGAAGGTCCTTGGCAAAGAGGACGATGTCAGCAAATCTGAGGTTACTTAGATATTCGCCATCAATTATGATTCCTTTATTTGTCCAGTCTAAATTTCGGAAGATCATTTCGACGCAGAGTTTGGGTCAGCTGGGGTCGCCTTGTCTTACTCCTTTTTCGAGCTGAAAGGGCTTATGCCTGATAAAGGAACTGCTATGTCTGTCAATGACCTTGGAGGTTTCCACTGAGTCGAAGGCCTTGTATTCTGTTGCTTCCTCTTTTAGTTGATTCACCGTTTGGTGATGGTCAATGGTCGAGTACAAAAGATAGTTTAGATCTCTCATTCTTCATCCTTCTTATCACTTTGTTGTTTTCTGTGTGCCTCTCCATTAACAGTGAAATGCCACTTTACATCCTGCTGCTTATTGTGGTCTCTAAAATAAGCATCTAATGCTCTCTTAATCAGGGGGGGTGGGGGTTCAGCTCTTTTTTCAGCAACAAACATTTCCTAATTAGCATGTTCTTCTGTGCTTTCGCTTGTCACTCATTGTTTTGATCATTTGTGCCTCCCTATGAGCATGTGTGCCTCGTAGTGGCGTACACTGTGTTACGATGCCTTTTCACACCCTGGCTGGTTCTAAGCCGGGGGTAAATGAGGAGGGTTGCGCGTAAGGCTAGCAACTCCACCCCGTAAAAACCTACTTGTCACTGAAACCGTTGCAGAATGGTGGCAGCCTCTATGCTCCACAAGGGGTCTACAGCAGAAATAAACAAAATAGGATATTTATTTTATTTTATTTTATTTTATTTTTGTGCACACCCACTGGATGCAAAATACCACACAAGGTCGTTTTGTTATTTCGTAAAAATGAGTCACCGGCTCTACGTCGGAAATACGACCCAGACAAAAATATGTCAATATGTGCCAGGGACTGGTTTATGGAATAGCTAGATGCGAAAAATGATTATCAAAAATAAGAGATGAAATTTTCGATTGTGCAAGTCAGTCACCGAGCCCGTCCGGTATTTCTATCGCGCGCTTACACGTTAGATTAAAGGGAGCAAATATTGCGCGTTCGTACGTTAAATCAAGGAAGCGTCTAGAAAACCGAAAAAGAAGCGGGTGGGGAATCAAATACCCTTACCCTAACTTCCTTTAAGACTTTATTTATTATCGCTTTTCTGATTTGTGACAAATTGTATAAAACTTAAAATTCGTCGATAACTGAATCTCGAAAATGCCGGACTTGGTGATTGACTTGCACAATCAAGAATTGTGTCGATTCGAATGGTACTTACTGTGACTAATAAAGTTGTGTTTGAGCCGTGTTATGACGTTTTAAAGTTTGTGGTTCAAGACGGCTATTTATTTTGTTTCAATCTGATAGTGCTAAAAAATAACTACGACTCAAATGTAAGTGAAAAAATGCAGGATCACATTACTTTCTTGTTTTTGATGTTTGGAATTTCTTTTCTTCTCATGTATTTAGTTGGTCCCCTCACTGCTCAAAATCCTGAATCCGACTCTGTCAGTCCTGGTGTTATTTTGCATAATCAACGACTTGGGTGTTAATATCTGTTTATTTGGGTCATAATGTCAAAACTTTATTTACTTCCAACTTGAACTTTGACAGAAACACCCGCTGTGGTAAAATGAAAATAAATACTCGACCCTGCACCTTAAAAAGCATAAGGACAATTTTCTAACTACCATTTTGCTTAGCGATGCACAAAAGTGATCTAAGATGCCTTACAAGAATTGCACAGATAGATTTTAAATTCAATCGACTCATAGATTGTTTTTCTATCCATTTAGGCCATTTTGAGTGTAAACCTGCAAGACTCAAATTCTGGACATTTTCCCGGTTGTGTTACATGTCGGATAAATAATTTGATTTTCCAAATCACCGGTTATGGAAATAAGTGTCAGGATATTTAGAGCGTCGGCAAAGTACGGAATATCCGAAGTGTCATTATTTTTATCTCTGCCAACGAAGTTGGAGAGGTATATGTATTCGGTCGCGCCTTTCCGTCTGTCCACAAGATATCACCAAAAGTACACCATGAATTTCAATGAAATTTTGTGGAAGGGTGGACAATGGGGTAAGGTAAAGAAGAATTGGTTACATTTTGGGGCGGATCCAGGAATTTCTTTGTTATTGAGAGATATGTTTCCGTTTTCTTTTCATACATACGCTCATGTCTTTTCATACGATATCTCCAAATGTTCTCAATGAATTTCAATGTAATTTAGCGGAAAGGTGTGCAATAAATAGCCTACGAAAGAAATGATTAAATTCTGAGGTGGACCCATGCACAATTACCTCCCCTGCGTCGTAGTTATATGTCCACATCACAAAATATCGCCAACATGTCTGTCCACACGATATCTCAGTGACGTTGGCAGAGGTATGCGCTCTCTGAGTTCTTTCTAGTTTCATGTGTGATTGCATAAATCGGTGGTCCCCACATGAACTGAATGAAATGCTCCATGACAGTGTGGAACCCCGCACCTATCAGTTGATTGTGTCTAAGTTTAGAGAATTGGCATATGAAGCTTTGCAGCATCCTCCATCTTCACCGGAAATCTTTCCTACAGATATCTTTTCAACGATTTTGAACTTCATATCCATAATAAAAGGTTCAATGATAGGGAAGCATATATTCGTGCTTTTACTGAAATTGTGACCACTTAAGCTAAAGACTCTTATAGAGATGGCATATTATCATTTGAGAAATCGTTGGAAATGCTTCAAATGGGTGATATTTTGATTAAATATTTACCGTTTTGTTGATGTTTATATCATCTTTCATCTTATTATTAAACAAAACGACGTTTCATATGTGAGAACCTAATACCCCCCACACACACTCATACACACATGTGCATTCATATGATGTTGTCAAATAGTTAAATATAAAATAACCCAAAAGTCACGAAGGGATTAGATATTTAAAATTTGTATTTTGTTAATTCCTTTTCTAAATGAAATTGACGAAAAAACGCTAAATCATGTCCGAAAATCTAAAAAGAAAACAGATTATTGGCTAAAAGATGTTAAATTTGAAAACCTTTCCATGAATTTTAGAACATCCAGTAGTATTTCTATGAAGTTCCTTGTCATTCGTTTTCAATGAAAAGTGAAAGAAAATGATGACTTAGTTAATAAGTAATAAGAAACTAAAACGACCCCCCTCTCTCGCTCTCTGCCCTATCCTTTTAGGGCGTGGGCGATCATGGCTCTCTACAGCTTTAAACTGTGCATTGCCATAATACTTCTTGTGAGGGATAGTGGAGTGGTTTCCCATTGCCTTCTCCATGTTCTTTCCATATGGAGTTGTCCTTCTCCTAGACTGTTTCTTCTGTTCTTTCTTTCTAGTATGCATTAATTAACCAACTAGCATTACTGTAGCATAGTCGCCGTGAGAGAAAGAGATGTTGAGAGAGAGAGAGAGAAAGAAAGATGATGATGATGACGACTCTCGGTCCGGGTCTGTTGACGGGAGCTGAACTTTCTGCGGAGGGAAATTAACTTCGGAGAAAAGACTCTCCCTCGTGGGTGGAGATAAAAGACGACAACATTCATTTTTCTTCAATTGGAAATCTGGGGTTTTATTTCCGTCGGTAAATTTCTTTTCCGGGTCGGTTCGTGGGTCACATCGAGGTACGGAGTCCTGTTGCATTTGGTTTTCTAAATGAGTTGGTCACTTTTCTGAGTTACTACTACGAAAATCAAGGGTCCCTCCTCTTTCGACCTGTCACTGATAGATTCAAATCTCAAACTGCCCTACTGCTGCTAACCGACCCTCCCTTGCCCCTGACGGGCAGGGGTCTTCTTTATCGACCTGTTGCTAACCGCTTCAGATCTCCAACTCCCTCTATTTTCAAATTTGGCCCCTTGTAACGGCTACCGGTAACACGATCTGGGTGTATTGCTATTTTAACCATAGCTAGGGGTGGATTCACGCCTTTCCCAAGGGCATTAGTGCAAAGTGATCGTAAACAGCATCGGCCGGAGTTTGAACTCGGCTCACCGATTCCATTGTCCGTGCCGTTAACCTCCAAATCCATGATTCAAAATCAAAAAGAAAAGCTAGAAGATACAGGCGTCCCCCGTTATAACGAATTGGTTGTCTTTCTTGGATCCCAACGGTCCAAGAAAGACAACCATAACTGAACCGCGATCAATTTAGCTATTTTGGAAGTAGATCTTGCTATTTTGGGGGGTAGATCTAGACATTTTGGAGCTAAATCTAGCTATTTTGGAGCTAGATTAATATTTTGGAGTCCACCCGCGTTTTAACGCGAACCGCACTATAACGAACTGTATTATAACGGGGGAGGCCTGTATTATTTTACTGCACATTTCTGGACTGAGTCCTCCATGCAACCGGGAACGAGGAACAAAGGAAACAATGACAACGTTCAGGCCTTTCCCGTGGAACAACAATGTTTCTTCTGTTCTGTCTTGCAAGTATGCATTAATTAACCAACTAGCATTAAGGAGAGGTGCATATTCTATGTTACTATTTTAATTAATTTGCTGTATTGACTGAGAGACATAAAACCACCTCATAAAGAATGCATGTGTACACTCATACACACGTACACACATGCAGATATACGTGTATATGCACAGACCCATGTATGTATTCATATATGGGATTATAAACATTACATGTTTGAAAAATCGTAATAAACGTGAAACAGTCTGTCACTG
>VCCN01006457.1:2244258-2255191 GCA_006491835.1 Architeuthis dux
CACATATATATATATATATATGGGGTACCCGCCTGGGGAAACGAACTTCAAATATAACAACACACAGGCCTTCCCACACAACAAATTCAAAACTTCAAATATAACAACACAGTGAAACATTATATTTTATAGAGATTGCATAAAATTAAATAATGGCCGTCGGGCTAACACACGAAATTGGTGAAAGATTACTTGTCTCCCTTAGAATTGAAAACTCCAAAATAGAAAGAAATGACTTGTCTCCCTTAGATTTGAAATGCCAAGTGATCTTTATAGGTCACCAGAAGTCAGTCCCACCTATCCCATGTTCATCCTGTGGTCACGTTACCCTTGTTCACAGATCTGCAACTCACCTAGATTGGAAAATACCAAAATTGACCTGACCCTAAATTGACATTTAGAAGCCACCAGAGGTCACGCCACCTATTCTATGTTCATCTTGGGGTCAGGTTACCCTTGTACACACATTTTCAGCTGTTAGCTGTTATCGTTTAGGTATATAAAACATAAAATTAGTTAGAAACAAACAAACAAACAAACATTCATCGTCTTCATAGTAGTAGATATAGATAAGTATAATTTCAACTCATAAAGGAGCAAATGCCTCAATTCACCAGTGCACATGTGCCCCGTCTAGGGGGGGGGGCAGGCTGTTATTCAAAACAGCACCTTCCACTTTGCCAATATTTCGTCACTCAACATCTTTTCATTCAACAGTATTACATTTAGTTTTCCGCAGGAAACTACGTATGTTATTGAAGGACACACACACACTCTCTTACACACACACTCTCTTACACACACACTATCTCACCCTCTCTCTCTCTCTCTCTCACACACACACACACTCACTCTAAGCATTAAACTTAATAACATTTGCAATCACGCAAGAAACTTGACTATGTGCCAAGTTATTGAACTTCCTACGCACTATGTTCGAGAAAAAAAGCCAAAAAGCCAAGATTTTTAAGCTTCTTTTGTGGTTGGGAGAAATATGGGTGTCCTTTGATTTTCGACTGACTTTTGAGATATTGGCCCTTTTTATTCGCACGCACACTTTCTCTAACCCACTTCGTAGACGACAAGCTGCTACTGATTATGGTTGTTCATTACTTATTTCAATTCAACTAAAAATGTTGAATACACTATTTAAATTCATAATTTAAAAGCCGTTGTCACTTTTGGGTTTTTTTTTCTGTCACGCTAAAGCAAACAGAAAGAAAGAAAATAGTTACTGAGAACACACACACAAATTTGGCTGTTGCTGGTGAGCTCTTTTGTGCGTGTATGTGTGTGCTCGATAATTTAGGTAGGCGACTGCTGCTGGTAATATTACTACTACTACAACTGCTACTGCTGCTGCTGTCTCAATTTCGTTTTTTACCCAATTATGTTGCCTATATAATTTAAAATTATTTAAAAACATAGAAGATCGATAGAGAAATGATTTTCGTTCGTTGTAAGCTTTTTTTGTTTGCAATAAATATATTTATACTAAAATATATATTCACAATATATCCATACGTAAATAGAGCCGTTATTTTTGACGGGTACTATGCTAGTTTAAATCAGATTTGTAGCATGATTGATGAGTTTTAAATGAGTCAGATATGTATTAGCTTTCAAAAAAACAAAGTATTAATTTCGTTACAAGTTTTACGTGTCATTGATATTTTTCCTGTGATGCTCAGCAAAGAAAATTGAACTTACTTCTCCAGGGAATTATCCTTAAAGTACTTAACCAATGGTTAGGCTAATATGTTAATGGAATTAACTAATGATTCGACAAAATTAATTAAGTGGAGCATTTACATTATAGTGGGGACGCTTAGCCAAATAATTGTGCATTTTGTGATAAAAACATGAAATTTGGTACACTTATAGCCAAAGGCATTGCAAAAACATTTGGAGCCATCATGAATTTTCAATATGTCGTCCATGGCAGCTATTTCAAAATAGCTGCTAGTGACAACTGTTTTTAGATCAATTTTCCTATCAGCAATCGATATAATATGATATTGAGGACGTAATTAGTTGAATTTATTCACCATACATAGTTTTGGGGAATTGCCATTTGGATAATACAGTCATTGAATACTTTTTTTACTTAACAATATGTATAGAAGGTATAAAAAGTCTTTAAATGTTTCTTCAAATGAGAAGCACTCATTTAGATAATGCATATTCTTCTAATATCTATAATGTTGCTGGAAACGTTGTCTGCAATGTTGCGGGGTCGTTGTGGGGAGTCTACAAAGAAATGTTAATGTAACGTTACAAGGCTTCTATGTAACGTTACAGAAACGTTTTAGTAACGTCAATTCGTTAGCTGGGTATTGTTTTTGAGAAAGGCATGAATCCATCTCTTCTCCCCCAACTATGGGTAAATAGTAGGGCAGATTGGACTCTCTAGCTATAGCAACTAGTCTAGAAGACGGACAACTCTGATTAAAAAGAACAGCCTGAAGAGTGATTGGCTCTGTCAGGCAATCTCTCCCTTGACACACCCATGATGAAAATCATCTGTGGTTTCCCAAAGACCCTGTACTGGATTACTGGATAACTTTTTTTTAAATGATTTTTTTTAGTATTGAGCGTTAACATGTTTACTTTTGATTACTTGATTTTCAGTTTTTTTTATTGTAACATCCGGTGACAACTAAAAACACAGCCTGTTCGAACACTGATTTCACCAGTTCGATATCATATTTTTTTAATATCATATTATTCTCCTATTATTATTCTTTTTTTTCTAACGGTATAAACTTGAAAATCAAATATAAATCTTTTTCTCCGTAGCCGGGTGTCATCTCGTGCTACTATTGCCGATCAAACTGATAGAATCTAAGAATAGAAATTTCGATTCTTACTACGGGCTCAAAAGGTGGGGCTTTCTTATTGAAATATATATTAAAGCACATATTGGAATGAACATCCTAATTTCTTCCTTCGACTAATATAATCCACTATTAAATTTTACATACAGTGTTCTATTCTGGCGAACGGAATATCTTTTTCATTTTAAACATTAACAAGCCATTAGCAAACCTGAATAGCAATAGGAAGGACATTTTGCAATGATGTATTATCCTTGCAAAATGTCCTGCCAAGTCACGACTCACAACATGGCTCCCTCGAGAAAATGGGCGAAATTGTAAGATGGCGTGATGATTTGGACAAGTTCAGAATGTTTTGGCATCGTGACGCTCAGAAGTGACAAATCAGGCCGACCACACGGAAGGTCTATGTCTAACAACGGACTGTAAATAGCTGACTGATGAATCAATTGAAACATAAAAACATATGCAATCATACAAGAAAAGCAATGGTTTAAAGATTACCAAACAACAGAACTTCAGGGGACTTTTCCGCCTAAAGGATTTATTAATAACAAATTGAAATTGAATAAGGAAGAACGAAATTTCAGTTGTAAGTTTTTGCTGTCTTCTGCGTAGATCATGTTTTGTAAGTGTGAATGTTTGTACTCCCAGTTAGATAGCCTGGTAGTAATGGGTTAGTGTAGATTCACATCGTCTTGCTAGTGTGTAAATTTGAGATGAATATATTCATATGTATGTGTAAGTTCATAGTGGAAGAAAAGTAATAAACAAACTTTGAATGAAAATACTGTTGGTTGAAGTTCACCCGAGGATTCGCATTTAAAAATACATTTCTTGCATTTCAGAAGGAAGTAGACTGGGGTAGAAGATTCTTGTTGGATACGAAGTTTGTTCAGAATTTCCTCTAGGTGATTAAGAAAATGGATCTAAATTTGAGTAGTCGAATTATAACTCGGTGTTATCACTTCCAATTATCTCGAGATTACTGAAGTATTTCGGCGAGGATTTTAAGTCTAGACTGGGTGGATCAAGAAGGTGTTTAAATCGACTATTCTATTTTATTGTACACTGTTAATTAACCCTGCTAACGAAGTTGGACAGAGTTATGTAGTCACCCATGTTTTTCTGTCTATTTGCCTGTTTGTCCACACAATATCTCCATGAGTTCTGGATGAATTCCAATGACATTTTGTAGAAGCGTGGACCATAGGCCATGGAACAATTGATTAACTTTTGGGGTGGATCCAGGATCTTTTTGTGATTTTGCTAGCAATGCGAGTTAGGACAATTTTTCGGCTTTTCGGATGTGTTAACACAGTATTGGCGTCATAACGTTGACGTCATCATAAATAGATATGATAAACTGCATTATAGTTATTTTCTATAGTTTTGAGAGAGGTCATAACGTTCAAATAGTTCTTCGGCCGAGTCTGTTTACCCCATCACATTCGGTTAGGACAATTTTTCGGCTTTTCGGTTGTAATAACACAGTAATGACGTCATCATAAATAAATATGTTGAACTGCATTATAGTTATTTTCTATAGTTTTGAGAAGGGTCATTAACATTCAAATAGTTCTTCGGACGATTGAACTCTCTTCTTGTTGTTTGTGTTGTTAATACGACGTTTCGGCCGATCCACTCTTCGGCCTTCTTCAAGTGTAATATCCGACTTCTGTTTACCCCAACACATTCGGATATTACATCTGAAGAAGGCCGAAGAATGGATCGGCCGAAACGCCGTGTTAACAACACAAGCAACAAGGAGGATTTCAATCGTCCGAAGAACTATTTGTTAATGTTAATGACCCTTCTCAGAATTATAGAAAATATCTGCATTATAGTCGTTTTTCAAACTATTGATGGTGTGTCTCTGATGAATAATTATTTCAAGCTTTTGTCACAGCATAGTCTGGTATCTGTAACCTGATTGTTCAGTTTGTAGTGACAATGGTATTAGCGGGGGTAAGCACTCGCTGAGTGCTTTCTAGTTGGGTAATTGCGTTTTGTTTTATCATTGGTCAGAAAAGATGAATATGGAAATTCATATTTTCTTTTGCTGTGATCCGCTTTTTGCACAGAGTTGTGCCTGTTGTAAATAATGTAAAACTGACCTTCACATCCGTGCACGGACAATATTGGATTGTCTAGAAAATAATACCACGCGCCAGATGTATAAAATGCCTAGAGCACTGTGTAAACGCGTGTATAATTGCTAATTCAACCAGAAAGCAATCAGAGAGGGCATACATTCGCCAATGCCATTGTCATTAAAAACTGATCAAATTACAGATCCCAGACTATGCCATGACAAAAGCCTGTAGTAATTATTCATTAGAGATACATCATCAAACGACTATAACTCACTTTATCATATTTATTTATGATGACGTCTCCGTGATGACGTCAATACTGTGTTATTACATCCGAAAAGCCCCCAAATCTCACAATGTTAACAACATCGCAAAAGAAAAAATCTATAATCCTTTACTAAACCACCGCATCATCAAAGACATATCACCAATAGTTTGAAAAACAACTGCAATGCAGTGTATCGTATCTATTTATGATGATGTCAATACTGTGTTATTACATCCGAAAAGCCGAAATATTGTTGATGTTAATAAAATCGGAAAAAAAAGAGTCGACAAAAAAACTTGACTTTCCTCAAAATGTAATCAATTGCTCCTTGGCCCATGATTCATCCTTCAACAATATGTCTTTGAAATTCATTCGGAACCTTTTTAAATACTGTGTGGGCAGACAGACAGACAAACTAACAAACACACAGACAAACTAACAAACACACAGACAAACTAACAAACACACAGACAAACTAACAAACACACAAACAAACATGGGTGAATTACATAACCTGTGTCCAACTTTATTGTGAGAAGTTATGATTTTTTAGTAGATTATATTTGCTGCGTGGGTAAACTAGGATTTTACCCGGAAAAGATACACGCACTCTCACTACATGTATATGTAAATGCTCCTAACCTTATGCAGGGGCGTTGCTGAGGAGGGGCCGATTTGAAATCGCCCCTCCGGGCTCCCAAAAGCTTTATCAATCATAAGTTCACCTACTTGCATTTCTACTAACATTATACAATAACATATCACTAAATATTGGATGGGGCCCCCCAAGGAGCCAAACCCACCTCACAGGGCTCCCAAATCTCCAGCTACGCCCCTGTAAGTAGAAATAGAAACTTCATTTCACTTCTCTTGGTTTTCCTAAGACAGAGGTCACATGATTCAATGGACAGCAACAGGATCAAATAATTCAGATGTTTGAGCCACAAAGAGATGTAATAAATACCAACATACGAAAAAAACCCAGATAACAGATCTCAGAGGTCAACCATCTTACAGTTATTCTCGGTGAACTGTCGGACATGATAGTTGTAGAGTTACTCAGTGTTTCAACAAAACCACTTCAAAGATTGGTTTTATTATTGACGTACATGATATCTTTTGTCTATTATTATTGACTTGCATGATATAATGGCGATTGTTTCTCATCACATCAATTGAAATTCATTAGGGATATGTTTGTTAGGTGAAGAGACAACGATAGTTTTTTCTGTTTTTTTGTTCTTCTGCTATACAATATTTTTTGGGATGGGGGGATAAGGCGGCTTGTGTGTCTGCATTTGTGGGTTTGAGAGTAGAGAGATGAAAATATTGTCATTACTTTTCTGATTATAGAAACAATGATACACTTAGCAGACGACATTACTCGAGTGGGTTGTCGTTGACAGCTGTCACCAAAACCATTTATCCACGTTTCATATTTCAGTGAACTTGAGTAGAATTGTTTTGTCCGCGAACTACAGAATATCTCCTTGCGGATTTGGTGAAAGAAAGGAAAGACCTCGACCTGAAAGGTCTTAGGCAGTAGTTTTCAACAACAAAATTGGACTTCCGCTATCTTAGTTCTCAAAGATAAGGCAAATCCTAAAACGCCCTTTCTCAACAATTAGTTTCTTTACTGTTGTCAGTGTTTCCCAGTTTCCAAAACGAGATCTATACTGTAGCCCCCTAAGGGAGGTGGGTGGGGGCGTTAAGGGCCTTGAGGGGACGGTGAACAAAATTATGTTACAGGGAGAGCGTTAAGAGCCTAAGGGGGTAGGTGAACAAGAATATATCACAGGGTTCTCTTGAAGGCTGTTGGACAATAAATAAGTACAATGATCTTATTATTTCAGTAGAATTTATACATTTGTATATTGTGGCAGGGCTACACGGAATTTGTATATTGTGGCAGGGCTACACGGAATTTGTATATTGTGGCAGGGCTACACGGAATAAGATAAAGTAAATGTACTTTTCAATATACGTTCATTCTTTTCCTGTTATGACATTGTTATCAGAAAGATTCGCTACCGATTTTTTAAAAAAATGACATCGTCCGTGTTTTAAAAGTGGGTAACTTTTTAATTTAAAATTGAATAACTCAATGAAATTTTGTATGAAGGTTGGGGGAGGTTTGAAGACTTTGGTAGAATGGGTTATGGGCGATCCGATTGTTTGTTTACGTTTTATAAACAGAAACCATGTTTTTGATTCTAATTGGGTTAAGATTTTCAATACTTGACGATTTTTTCTGAAATTTAGTTAGAATGTTGGGGAAACCCCGGGAATTAAAAAAATGGTGAGTTATGGCCGATTCGATTGTTTGTTTATATGTTATGTGTCATTTATAATTGGACAACTTCTTTATTTTTAAAGATATTTCAATGAAACTTTGTATGGAGGTTGGGGGGGGGTATGAAGACGTTGTTGTAGTGAGTTATGGGCGATCAGGTTGTTTATTTACGTTATATAAACAAAAAACATGTTTTTGGTTTTAAAGAAACATGTTTGGTCCCAATTGGTTTAAAATTTTCAATTCTTGACCAATTTTCCTGAAATTTAGGTAGAATGTTGAGGGAAATCCCGGAATTAAAAAATAGTGATTTATGGCCGATCCAATTGTTTGTTTACATTTTATATGTAATTTAAAATTGGATAACTTCTTTAATTTAAAATTGAATAACTTCTTTATTTTTAAAGATATTTCAATGACATTTTGTATGAAGGTTGGGGGTGGTATGATGACTTTGGTGTGATGAGTTATGGACGATCCGATTGTTTGTTTGCTTACGTTTTATAAATTAATTCAAAATAAAAGCTTTTTGGAGGTAATTTATGTATTTTACTAGGGGATAAATTGGTGATTTAAAAAACCAGCAATAGATAGAGACAATATGGTAATCAAAATAAGTTTTCCGCTGGAAACTTTTATACTTTGAAGATTTAAAATTAATTTTTTCACAAGTTTATTACCAGTGAAAAAATTCAAGGATATATTTGAATTTCTATGAAATGATTTTTTTAGTTTTTCCAAAACGAGGCTACTAATGAACCAGATGAATATACGCCATTACGTACAATCAAAGTAAACCCAGGAATGTCCAACTTTAAATAGTTGTTCGAATTATCAGTTTGCTCCTTACTTTTCTCCATCTGTTCACACTAACCCCGTTCTCTTGCCCCTTAGTATCCTGTGTCCAGTAATCGCCCCCGGGCGCAAATGTGAAGAGGCATAAAAATTCCTTTGGCCTGAAATAACGGCAATGTCGAATTCAAAAGTCACATGAAAAAAAAATTGCATAACATATGTTTTTTGCGCACACTGACTTAAAAAAAATTAGAGAGAACATTGACTATACTCCTATCCGAGGCAGAGGGCACTTTCATCCTAGGCAGAGCGCACAGATATTACACTCCGATCCTAGGCCGAAGTGTCGATCCATACGTAAATAATCCCGTCTTTATAATTTATAATAATTTCATAATTTATGAACTCTGTAAGAAGAATTTGAATTGAGAATTTAATGCAAGTAAAAGAAAAACTGCCTAAATAATGAGACAGACACAGACAAGCAGACTGAGAGCAATATACGTATATCAATTGACAAACAAAAAGGATGCAACCGTCCTTTTGACAACTTGTATTTAATCTATTTTAAATCTAAAAATGATCTTTTAAAGACACAGATTCCTTTGGTCTAAAAACCAGGCAACACGGACAGTGCTAGGGCGCCTGTCATGTGTCTGAGACAGTAGGACTTTCCAATTAAATTGGGAAAATGGGAAAATGAATTAAACAATAAAAACATCCAAAATAAGAAAATTCCCCGTGTGGGCTGGGGCCTGATAGGGAAGATAAACTCTGAACGATTATATACATATCGATCTTGTTTTGACTCCCACATCATGAAATCAGTTTACCTTACTTATTGCTTTAAAAATATTTTGTAAGTTGTATCAGATATTATCAAACCGGAAAAATTCCCATTTAAAATCAATTTTTCTTTTATTTACTCATCTATAAAAAAAATAAACTTATTTGAAAAATGACTTGGTGTATTTTTTAACTCCCCTTCCGCCATAGGATACAGAAGTATTCAAGGAGTATAAATGCTTAAACACCAAGATTGAACTAAAAATCAATACGAATTACGTACATTCAAAGTAAATATTCTGTATGCGCTTCCATAATGAAAAATGGGAAGTAATGCGATTCAAGGGGATCGCACCGGTTCGCCCTGAATTTCTTTAAATATTCGCATGTTACCATTACTAGCTGTTGAAAATATAAGCTGTTGAAATATAAGCAATAGTCAGGTTCACTGAGTATTTTCGTGAGAAGTTTTTGGAGATTTGCAAAACTATACATTTTTGCAATCTTCAGAGCATAGTGAATCCGAAAATCAATGTTGGCATTTTCACAGACACCTGCATGGTCGCCGTTTTGGATTTTGAAAATGGCCATCACAAAATACATATTTTGCACTATTAATGCAAGGGGCTCCTCAAGGTTCATTATGTGTTTTTGTTGAAAGTTTTTGTAGATGGCCGCCATTTTGGATTTGTTAAATAGTCGCCGTAAAATACACAATTTGTGCTATCTACCCTGCACCCCCGCCCCCAGAATACTACGATTAGGGTACCAACATTTTCCATATGATGTCCTCTTTCAGAAAAAAGCCTTGATCTTGTTGAAAGTGACATGCCCTTTCTTGACAGCACTTGGTTGTACCTCATGGTGTTCTTGTGGTTTATGAGCAGTGACAACAAATTGCTCTTTAAGCCAGAAAGAACCGCAGTTGTGCGTTGGCATTGTAATACTAGCAATGGCCCCCCACCCCTCCCTGCTAGACCTCATTAGCAAGGGAAAAGTATCTTGCTTTTCTATTTTTGATCGAATGTAAGTAACTTCGAACATTTCAGAGACTAGCGACTTTGTTTATCTTGGTAACACTGCTGACATTTCAGTGACGTCACCGGTATCGAGGCAAAATGTGTCCCTTTTTGATTCGACAATTTCCAGGGTGCCTGATCCAAACTTCATCCATATATTTTAATATAAATATATTTATTGCAAGCAAAAAAAAAAAAAAAATAATAACAGTACATATCCCAAACAAAATTTATTTTCCCGTTGATTTTCTACAACTTCAAATTTTCGGCTTTTTAAAAAAATAATTTAAAAAAAATAAAACACCAGAATTAGGTAAAAAACGAAATTGAGACACCAGCAACAACAACAGTAGCAGTAGCAGTAGTTATAGTATCAGCAGCAATTGACAGCCTAAAACTGCTAACACACACAGAGCAGAACCTTGTTTATGAGCAGCAGCTAATTTCATGTTTGTTAATTTGCCATACCCCCTTCCTCTCTTTCTGTTTGCTTTAGCGTGGCAGAAAACAAACAAACAAACAAAGTGACTACAGCTTTTATATTATATGACAATGGCTGTTAGTTGCATAAATGTATTAGATTAAATAAGGTGTTGTGTTAAAATAAGAGAAGCAAAGGGAAGCAACAAGAAGCAAAGCAAAGATATCATTTATTACCAGTAAAAATTGTGCTACCCCTATCCCTAACCCTAAATTCTTTAATTAGTCACTGCAAACCTCCGTAAAGCTTTTAGAAATTATATTCCCTTTGGTTCTCGATGCTCCCTGTCGCTTCTTGTATTTTACGGGGACCATTAGAACATTTAGAACATTCTATTTTAGCTGATCTATTCCAAAGT
>VCCN01006457.1:2281124-2295589 GCA_006491835.1 Architeuthis dux
CGACTGGTGGTCACAGGTCTCATACCTCCAGTACTCCCCTCACTATTTGTGCAGACCCCAGTAGTGCTGTGGTCCGCATAGTCTGTGTCCTTCCTCTTATCTCTAGCTCCTACAATCTTTTTTCTAATGTTTTTGACACAATTCCCAGTGCGCCTACTATTATCGGTACTACCCTGACCTTCATGTTCCACACCTTTTTCAGCTCCCGGGCCAGGTCCTGGTATTTTCCTAGCGTACATCCACATCTATTTTTTGGCAGATTCTCTTTCCCTTGTCCACGACTACCAGGTCCGGTCTCCTTGCTTGGATGGGGTGTGTGTAATTCTACTTTCCAGGACAGTCTCTGGTTTGTGATGGTACCATTTGTTTTCATGGTTGAATCCCAGTTGTTTGCACAGTTCCCAGTGTATAACAGTTGCTACTCTGTCGTGCCTGTTTTTGTACTGGGCTAGTTTACTGCATTCACTGATTATGTGGTTTACAGACTCATCCCTTTCACCACAGGCTGCATTTGATGTTTGTCTGGGTTTTGTCGATCTTAGGCCTTGACATAGTTTGTCCCGATGCATTTGTTTTGGGCTGCCATTATGAGAGATTCTGTTTCTCTGTTCAGGTATCCTTTGCATAGCCATGTCCATGATTGTTCGTCTGTGATATTTTGTATTTGTCTTTTGAATTCCCTGTATAATTTTTCTGTTCCCATTTTTCTTTCCTGGTTGCCTTCTTTTCTACTTCCTCGTTGTTGTTTTATTCAAATGAGGTAGTTCTTCCCAACTTTTTTCTTGGGAACATCTTTTTTTCTGAAACAGGACATCCTAAGGAACATTTTGGTACCCTAAATGTAGAATCATGGGGGTGGGGGTGCACGGCAGCCTCTGCTGGTCCCCGGACTAAATCTTTTCTTAAAAACAAAAGCTAAATTCTTCGAATTTGAAGTGGTATCATGTTTTTACATTGCTTTTTTTAAGTGTAAAAACAAGTTTCAACCACCACGTTTCCACCACCACAATTACCTCAGAGTTATTGTTTACCAAAGAATTTTTTAGATGTTCTACAATCTTTCTTCTTCTTAATAACACAAAGATTATTAGAATAAAATTGACATGGTTAGTAGTTTGGGATATTTTATCAATATGTTGTTGCTCCGTTATCAACAGTCCATTTGTCTTAATGCTTGTCTGCTAGCAACTTCCAGGGAGAAAAAATGAATGTAAAATCGATAAAATCACTAAAACTTATTAATATTTCTTATTTAGTATAAACTGATTGTCCTATACTGACGAAAAATGTGCGAAATTACGGTAAAAATAATCCCGAAAATGACAAAAAAGAAACAAGCAAATCTCTGTAGTGCTAATTCAGTATTAGTTTTATAAGGACTGGAGCCGTAAGTCAGGTGATGACATCAGCACTTTGGCACTATTTTAGTTCTCTCATCTGTTCTTTGGTGAAATTATAAAACTTTCCCATTCCCCTTACCCCACAGTAAATGATTACAAGTCATCAAGGGTAGACTGTGAGGTGGCCGTGCCATAATGGATTCACATCCAATCCATTATCCACTAAATTTATCATTCATAAATTCTCTTACCCAGAGAGTAAAATGTGCCACAGTCCCATCTTGTCAAAGAATTGTTGAGTGAAATTGTGAAATCCCTGAAGTGTGTTCAAGTAAGCATAATGAGAAACACTTGAGTTTAAAAAATGTTGGCTAAAAAGATCACATGCAGGAACATTGTCTAGGAACTTTGTGCCCACGTAGTATAAGTACTTCTGGTTTCAATCTTGTTAAAAACAGTCAACCCAAACTGTTAACATAAACATAGTCAACATCAAGCTGGCTGGCTATCAATGTATGTATCACGGGTACAGGCTGCACAAATGGAGCTAGAGGGCTGAAATTTAGACACTTATTATTGTCTAGAAAAAAACTTTTTTTTGTGTTTTGGATCCCCCATAGATTTTTAGTGGGGGGTTCAATTTAGAATGTAAGTTTATGCTAAATTGTTCCTTAGTTTGTGTCTGGCAGCATACACGCTTGATTTTTGAAAATTCAGACCTTTTAGTGATCACTCCCCAACAAAAGGGGAGAAAAGTAACACCCTTTTCCAATTTTTTAATTGATCATCCCCAACACGGTATGCTGCCAAAACACATTGGTTACATTATGGTTTCTATTGTGTGACTAACCAGACCTGTTTACTTTATTTTACAAAGAGAAAAATAAGAATAACTTTTATCCTGACTTATTTTTTATTAGATGAAGCCGTAAACTAATGAACTGAGCAGTTGCAATGAAAAGCAACTAAAATTAAGAGGATAAGTTACTTTTCTCGCCTTTTGTTGGGCTGTGATCACTAAAAAAGGTCTGAAATTTCAAAAAACAAGTGGGCACAAACCAGTGACCAATTTAGCATAAACTTACATTGCATATTGAACCCCCCTCTAAAAAACCTATTTAGAGGAGAATTTTCAAAAAACATAAAAAATATTTTCCCTACTCATTGACGGGAGTGTATGTGCAAAATTTCAAGTTTTTGCTATGAATGGTTAGGGCTGGGCAAAGTCTGGATACATAGATAGATACATAGATAGTATGAAATTCAAAGAATGGCTAGTTTTATATCTGACAGAATATGATAATTAATTGGGAACCTATATTCACTCGGTGCCCACGTGATAAACGACTGGCCTAAATGTGTTTATAATTATCATATTCTATCGGATATACAAATGATCCATTCTTTGAATTTCATACTGTCGGCATAGGGAACCACATTATATTTTGTGCCTAAAATACGATTGGGAGAATATAGAGGCGAGCGGTGTGTAAGTTTAATAGCTCCTGCCTTTCTATGAGGGCATCATTAGCTCAGATGGTAAAGAGCAGAGCCTGTGTATATGGCTGCTTCCAAGGTGGACGTGGGTTTGATCTCTGCATAGCGCTCGTTTCTTTATTTATTTACACGGTTTAGACCACTCGTTTATCAGTTGCTTACACCGGCGCCGAGCAAATATAGGTTCCTAATTAATAAATGTCTTTATAATTATCATATACATAGATACATATAAATGTCAGAACACATGAATAACCTAAACCCAGCAAGAAACCAGTGTTGTGGCTAGTGGTGATTAAAAATATGGTGCCAAGTGATCGGGGGGAAATGAAGGATGAGTTTAAGGGTTAGATTTGTTGTTCTGCCAGCCATAAGAGGTCTAGTAGCTCAGTCAGTAGAGCAGTAACTGTACATAGGCAAGCTTCCCAATGGCAGAGGGGACATGAGTTAAAGTCTCACCTTGAGCTTATTCTTTATTTCTGATTTGTACTGTTTATTTACTGCTGTAGACTGACAGTCTGGGTGGTTGCAATGAAAAGCAACTAAAATTAAGATGAAAGAAATACCAGTCAAAAATTAATAATGGTTGAAGAATGACTTTTATTGTTTTATATAAGAAAGAGAATATTAAGAATTCCGAAACTTTGTCCAGTGACTTTGTGCCCACCTTGTATAAGAATCTCTTGATTCAATCTTGTTTTCTTTATTTTACAAAGAGAGATATAAGAACATGCCATGATAGTATGGGCATCCTTGGGGGACAAACAGGCCATTTGGATCAGGCTTTCTCACTGAGGGCGAGGGGTTTGAAAGTTGGAACCTTATAGTCAATAAAGGATAATGGTGCAGTACAATTGTTTTATGTATGCCCAACTTTATAAAAAGACTATTATTCTTTGCTGGTAACAGGTTTACCACTAAGATATATTCCAAATATACCCCCGCCACACCATAATATATACTTGCCTCATGGCTCCAAATACATCATTATCATCAATTTATGCAATTCAACAACTAAATACTTCAATTCTTCATTTACCAATCATTATGTCATTATCATCCATTAGTATTGGAATTATTTGACCCTCCAATATTATTAGGTTTGCTAGTGAACTTGATTAGTTCACATGCCACACAAGCTTTACGTTTTAATCACCACTACCCACAACACTGGTTTATTGCTGCATTTAGGTTATTTATATGTATCTATCTATGTATCCAGACTTCGTCCAGCCTTAACTGTTCATAGTAGAAACTTGAAATTTTGCACACACACTGAGTGGAGAAAATGTTTTTTGTTTTTTGAAAATTCTCCTCTTAAATAGATTTTTAGAGTGGGGTTCAATATACGATATAAGTTTATGCCAAATTGGTCCCTTAGTTTATGTACAGCAACATTTTCACTTGTTTTTTTGAAAATTTTGATCACTGCCCACCACCACTGCTAATTTAAAAGGTAACCGTTAGCCGTTATTCCACCCGTACCTCCACATGGAGTGATATTAAATATTAATGAGGTTCAGTTGTAAGGTAATTTACAAGGTAAAAAGATGCATATATAGGTGGTGGTGATTCATAATTTCCCATGGTATGCTAGTATTTATTTTCTTTTGCTTGCAATGTAATAGTGAAATGACACAACATAGTAAAGTTGCTTCCCATGGCTCACAGCATATGAGGCAATGATTTTGTCTTCATTTCTCAAACAATTCATGGAGATCCAATGATTGTTTGTAGCAACTGTGGGTTTTTATGGGGCTGGGATGCTAACCTCACAACCAAGATGGACTACCTTACTGGACTAAAGGGCTTCGACTGCCCTGCCATTTACCCATAGCTGGAGAGAGAAGTGGATTCATGCCTTTCCCAAGGGAATTAGTGCAAAGTGAATGCAAATGGTGTCAGCCAGAGTTTGAACTTGGTGCAGCGATTCCATTTTCTGTGCCGTTGGCTGTTATTCCATCCGTACCTCCACATAGAGAGATATTAAATATTAATGAGGTTCAGTTGTAAGAAACCTCACAAAATTGTCATTCTTAGAGGGAACAAGAAAAAGGACAGACTCTGTTCAAAACCTGTGATGTTGTTTATACAATTTTTGACAGCATTTGGCAATATTTGTAAACATTTGCTTTTGTGATAAAACTATTTGTTTCCAATTGATTTTTCAAGTTAATCCGCGTTAAAAAGTCCAAAACAAAAATAAATAATCATTGCATCAAAAATAAAATGAAATATATTGTCCAAAATGCAATATAATTCATTGGGAAATGTATACATTAGTTATAAACACTGTATAGTCTGCTATCTTTCTTTCTGTATTTCTTTCTTGTACTTACTATTTTTTTATCTTGAGAATTGATCTAAAAAAAAGGAATAATATGACGCCGTGTGACGTAAAAAAGAAAAAGAAAATTCCTCTTTCTTCACCCACTCTCACTATCCTTCCTTTCTTATGAACACTATGAACTGATACAAATTTGGTCTGAACGAAAAACCTTTTGGCATTTATAGAACTGGAGACATCGCAGTTAAAAAGATAAAAATCAGTAAACAGTCCCAAATAAACTTTTGAAGTTTGAACTTAATGTGCATTTACAACTGATACAAGATTCAATTAGTCTCCTGCAGTACTTAGAAAAAAACAATTTAAGAGTATTTATCCTCCTCCCTACGGGGGTAAAATGTGACAAACGGTTGAGCTTAGTGTGGGTTCCTTCGAGTGTACATGTGGGCAGAGACAAAAATTGTCTAGTTCCCTCAGCACTTCCCTTTGGGATGCCTCAGGCGTCAGGCATCAGGCAATGAACCTGATCCCACCCCTTTAATTACAACGGAGGAGGGGGGGTGCAGCCTAGGTAGATGGTCCCCTGGAACTAGACATGATTTTTATACCACCCCTGGCCATGAACCAGAAATCACACTCAAAAGGGACCAATAAATGATCCTTAGGAGTAAGTGTCATAAATATCTACAAAAGAATATTAAAACGGAAAAAAAAAAAAAAAGAAGAAAATATTGACAATGTTCTTTAGCAAATTATAGTCTGTGTCGTAAAAGTCTTGTTTTTTACCCCAGGGTTTTTGCCCCCACCCCATGATCTATTTCATATGCTTTAGTCTTTTATTGGACTCTGTTGAGTCTACAAAAGACACCGTTCAGTCCCTCACTGTTAACATGTGTCCATAGATGACTTTCAACAGATCATGTGCCTCAAACAGTTGACCTACTTGTAAACGTATCACAACACGATAAATAATGGAAAAATTGCTTACTAGAGCGTAACATTTTTTTCTGAGCTTTTTTTTTCATCTTATTTTCTTCCATTTTTCCTTCAATGTCCTGATGTGTGAATTTTTTTTTCATTTGTTCATTTGTGATTGCTGGCTTTTTAATCTTTATTTTAACAACATTTTGAAAGATTTCTATTTGCAAGGACTGTTTCCAATTTTTTCTCATATCAATTTTACACCATTTTTCATATTGCAAATACATCCTATTCCAATCTTTTAAGAACATTAACAGTTCGGCAGTACTTTTTATCCCTGTCACTCCCTGTCACACGTTAATGAAATATTTTGATGCAAAAACTATCCCTACCACTTCTTAATACTAATAGTTCTCGAACTTTAATGAAATATGTGGCAGGGAATGACAGGGAGTTAGTTAATGTTTGAGAACTAGTAGTATTAAGAAGTGGCAGGGAATGGCATGGAGTGGCAGGGATAAAAAGTAACGCCCATAACAGTCTTCTGTAGATAACAGAAAGCAAATATTAACTCTTTAAGCCACATTTCTTTTTCTTCCACTTTGAACTACTCCACCATCTGTTGATCAGCCTTGGTACTAAACAAAATGGTGGGACAGAATACAGGTATACCTTGATTAGTGCGGTTAATTTGTTAAAAAACTTTCCATACTTTTCGAAGCTGCACTGCTCGGGTTCTTATTATAATTTAATGTGTTTTTATTTAGCTTTTCTAACAACAAATTTACTATATAGAAATGAATGTTTACGAGGACCATAAAACATCCAGGAACAGAAAAGACTGACAAAAAAAAAAGAAAATCAAGTGAACTTTAAAGTATAATGTTGATAAAGCTCTACCTTTGAGATAGATAGATAGATAGACATGAACAGAGTGAGACTCATAGATAAATTTGAATAAACATAATAGATAGATCTTTATCAACATTGTGCTTTAAAGTTCATTTTGTTCAAATGTTTCTATCCTGGTTGGTTCATTTCTTTCTATCTACAGTATTGCCTATAAATGCGGACACCCCTAAAAAGTTTTAATAGAAAGTTGATTGTCTTCTAAACCAAACATAGCAGGATTTTATTATTTCTAGTGGAATATTACACAATCAAAATGGATATTATCAGGTATTATTTGTGACCAAACTCTACAGCATTGAAACTCTGTTGCCAAAAATATTTTTTGTAGGATTGTTCTCATCTTTGGACGGCAACATATTCATATGTTTGGCAACATAATTCCAATGCTGTAGAGTTTGGTCATAAATAATACCTGATGATATCCATTTTGAGGTGTAATGTTCCACTAGAAATAATAAAATCCTGCTATGTTTGGTTTAGAAGACAATTAACTTTCTTTAGAATAGGGGTAGGGGTGTACTTATTTATGGGCGATACTGTATCTATCTATCTATCTCATTCTGAATCTATCTAAGCTTAGCAAATATCTAGGGAGTCTTGCCATGGAGCAATGGTTGGCAAGCTAGTCTTTAATATTGTAGTAAGTTCGATCCTCACTGGGTGCCCCACAGTTGTGGCCTTCTTTAAGGCTTCTGTAAGCTTAGTAAATATTTAGGGTCTCATGCTATGGAGCAATGGTTAGAAACTAGTCTCATACACGAATAGTATAATAGTGGGTTTGATCTTCACTTTGACCCACACTTGTGCCTTTGTGGCAGACTAAAATAAGCTCAGGCACCTCTACTATGGAGCAGTGATTACTAAACTAGTCTTCCAGGCCAATACTATAGTAGTGAGTCCCAGGCCTTGTGCCAGACTAAGCTCAGTTTAGTGATTCCTAGGTCACCAAACCATAGAACATTGGTTGGCAAGTTAGTCTCACAGGCCATTATTACTGTAGTGAGTTTGATCCTAGGTGCCCCTCACTTAAGGCCATGTGCCAGACTAAGTTAAGCTTAGTAAATGAATATAGTTGTTACTGTGTTAAATTTACTGAATTAGTTCTGTATTAGTTATGAATTTGACATTAATTAAAACCTCATGTTCCTTTGTGTTTGGTTAATGTAGTGATTTTGACTAATATTTCTAATGACCTTCAACAAGCAATTTCTTTTTCAAAATTCTTTTTATTGCATGATTTTCTGCCATGCTCTATTATACAAAAATGTAATTATACCATTATGATGTAAATGACCAACTCTATCTATCTATCTATCTATCTATCAATTCATATGTATTTATCTGCCTATTTATCTTTGTTCCTACTTCTCGCCATAATTATCTGAACCGGTTCATATCCATCTGAATCTGAGTATATATATATTTCAGTCTGTTCCTATATATATCATCATGATGATCATCGGCCACTTGTGATCCACTGCTGGACAAAAGCCTTTCCCAACTCCTCCCATGACAAGTGTATGGTCATGTTGGTTTTTGTGAAGGTAGTGGCTAATTGAGCTCAGTCGTTGCCACTATTATCTGACGAGCACAGTTTTGAATTCAGAGTTGTCCTTCTCCTAGACTGGTTGCCCCCAAGGCTAGAGAGCAAAGTTTGCCCTGCTATTTTACCCATAGCTGGGGGGAGAAGAGGTGGATTCATGCCTTTCCTAAGGGCATATACAGTCGCAGAATTTGAACTTGGCTCACCATTAACCATTATACTATTCGTACCTATATATATATATATATACACATCTGATTAAAGCCAGGATTTTGAATGCTGATTTTCAAGTCAGGCTTATCCCAACTTGGACAATTGGCCCAACATTATCTTCCTACAACCTCAGCCATAAGTACATTTATGTATTTGTAAAATTTGCAATATATTCATGGTATAAATAGCTATCTCTCTTTTTGAGTCCGTTCACATATATCATTCTCACTTCATATTGCTGAGTCTGTTTATGTTGCTGTATGTGTGTATCTATTTCTCTCTCTTTATCCATAAATGTATATATAAATCTGACCGTTTGTTTATTTGTTTCTTTGTGTGTATTCACTGAGAGTGGGAGGGGGGTCTGATAGGAAGAGTGGAGAGTGAATATCAGCACCAGAGAAATAGGTGAGTGTGAAGCAGCAGTGGGTGAAATTGTATGTGGAAGGGGATCAATGTTTGTCCTGGCTGCTGCCTGTCTTGCCTCCTTCCTAGCCAAGTCCTGGCTCCTTGCCCTCTTCCTACTATAGCACCATCATCATTAGCTGCAGCCCTACCGTCGAAATTGGATCATTTGAATGGAACTGATTTTAATACTTCACCGTCTTTTTCAAATACTGGAATGTTCAAATGTTTCTTTCATGATTTCTCTTATTTCTTTTTATTTATAAAAATTAATTAAATAGTTTGTTTGTTCAAATACTTACAAGCATTACTTTCTATAGGGTACTGCTCATAAGTATTTGAACAAGCACAAAATCTGTTTTTTATTGCCTATAATTGCAGGAGCCATAATGGATTTTGAGCAGGGGGGCATCTAAATTAACTTACTATTTTGGCAACTTTTCCAAATATCAATGTGAGTTCACTTTTTCAATCCCCTTGATCGATTCTGAACAAGATTTTAGAAGGAGAGAGACAAAAAACTTGCTTTCCTTTCATTTAACAATTTAATCCATTAAAAAACATTTTCCAGAAATTTAGCATCCAGATCCACAAAACATGATTAATGCATGCCTTGTTATGTTGATTGCAAAAAATGTGGTCAGTCTTGTGTAATGTTCCTGTTTTTAACTCTCAAAATCAAGTGATTAGAAGCAAAATGTCTGTTTGTTCAAAGTGCCTCTGAAATTTACTCAGCTCTTCATTGTTTGTGCAATCACTCAACTGTAGTACTTTGTTTACAAGCCTTAGGGAAAATTTAGAAGCTAAGAAAGTCGATTCCAAATGAACTTACAGAAACAAACATCAGTAGCACTTAAACCTTTTCTTTATTTATTGCTCAACACAGGAAAAAGTCAATTTTGTAAAAGATAGTCACTGGCAATAAGTAATGAATTCACACAACAATCCTAAATGAAGAAAATTATGACTAGATCCAGGATAGCCATCAACATCTCAATTTAATTGGGGGTAAAACGTTTTTTGTGTTTAGTTAGATTCAAAGGGAATTGTTTATTATGAATTGCTGGAACCCGGACAAACTGTGCAATGCCACAGTGTGCAATTGGCTTGTTTGAGTGATGCATTAGAATAGAAAAGATCTCTTTCTGGACACAGCAAATGATCAAGGAGCTGTAATAGGAAGTTTCCCCATAAGTAGAATATTGTCTGGACCCGTCACTTTCAGACTATCATTCATTTCATTCCATGCTATGCTTCTTTCAAGGTATTGAAAAATTGCTCAATTAATTCCTCAAAGAAAAATTGGAATCATTCTTGGAATGTTATTCATTTCTTAAACCTTATTTCTTATCATACTTCATTTTGTTCTGCATAATAAGTG
Organism: Architeuthis dux; assembly: GCA_006491835.1. Taxonomy (NCBI): domain Eukaryota; kingdom Metazoa; phylum Mollusca; class Cephalopoda; order Oegopsida; family Architeuthidae; genus Architeuthis; species Architeuthis dux. The sequence goes on from VCCN01006457.1 coordinate 2,291,624, forward strand.
AATAAATAATTCTGCTTTCCTCAAATGAAGTAAATCAATACAATACAAACCGTTATGTCAAATTATTCCCAATGGATAAATTGAATCTGTGGAGAATACATTCACAAATAAATGAATAAATAAATAATGAGAATAAAAATTGATAAATATCATATTTCCCGGCATTGAGGACGTTCTTGCCTCAAGGATGCACCCCAATTTTGGGAAATAAAGAATAAACATGAAATTAAGGTCTCAGCACTTTCACCTACCTTACCTTAAGATGTTTTGTGGGTGGCTTAGCAACATGTAGATCCTCTTGACCACTTACAGTCTGCATGTTTTCTTTTCCTCTTACAATACAGAGATACGGTAAGTTTACACCCAAAGTTTACACCTAGCCTACTGGTAAATACCCAAAGTAGAGCTACACCGACATGGTAAGTTTACACCCAAAGTTTACACCGAGCCTACTGGTAAGTACCCACAGTAGAGCTACACCTACACTATGATGCTCAAGCTCCATAATTCAGTTTTCGACCAAGCAGTGCTTTTTACCTTCACTGAAATATCTGTATCATGACCAATAATAATATTTTTGTTATAAATAAAAAACACAATATTTATGCAGATCGTTCATACTGGCGAGACCGTTATCTCAAGTTGATGGCTTTGTTTTGGTGCACATTCCACAAATGGTCTCAATGCATACGGAAATACATTTTTGTGATTAAGTATATTAATCACCACTACCCACAACAATAGTTTATTGCTGGGTTTAGGTTATTCATGTGTTCTGACATTTATATGTATCTATGTATCTATGTATCTGGACTTTGCTCAGCCCTAACCATTCATAGTAGAAACTTGAAATTTTGCACACACACTCCCCTCAATGAGTAGGAAAAATGTATTGTTTTGGTTTTGGAAAATCCCACCCCATAATAGGTTTTTAGAGGGGGGTTCAATATGCAATGTAAGTTTATGCTAAATTGGTCACTAGTTTGTGCCCACTTGTTTTTCGAAATTTCAGACCTTTTTTAGTGATCACAGCCCAACAAAAGGCGAGAGAAGTAACTTCTTCATTGATCATCCCTTTTTCCAAATTTTTAATTGATCACTCCTAACATGGCATATATGGGTGGCAGTGATTCATAATTTCCCTTGGAATGCTAGTTATTCTTTTATATATTTACTATTTTATACTAAGTATAAATTATACACTTTATCCAGAGGTCATATACAGGAGTTTTCTGTCTGCCTCTGGGGTTAGGATTGGCAGATGAAAAAAGTAACCTTCGATCTGTAGGACACAGGGTAAATTCTTTTGTTTGGGGGTGGGGGAGAAATAATGTCTTTGACCCTGGGGAAATATGGTAAGTAAAAAAAATACAAAATCTGTCACAGGAAAAGCCAGCCATAAATTTGAAAGCTTAAAAGACAAACTTTTCCTCATTACAGTCTGCAGCCCATCTGAACTCGGCTGTGAACTGATAACTGCCGAGTGAAATAACATCCTTGCTATGTCTAGTCCAGCTCTAAGCTTAGCACATATTTCTGTCAGCAGTTAATATTCATTACCCTCAAGTATTGTGTATTTTACTAGTATGTGATTGAACCAACTATAATAATTATTGAATGTGAAGGAATTGGCAAAACTTTGAGATACCAACTTATAGACTTGGATGTAAACCAAATCTGTTTATACCAACACAAGTAGTTTAAAAGGAATCATTCTTCCTTAACCCTTTATGGGGCAAGTGACTGTATATGATCACCTGAGGATTGTATTGTAGCCACAAAGACAACATAGTCCACACCAATGTGGTCTGCAAGCTTTGCAAAGTACACTTGTGCTTGAACAAAGACAGAAATTGTTTTGAGGCATACCACACCCCATTAAATTAGCCTGTTTTTGGCCAGAGCAATAACATTTTCAAATCAACCCGGAGGTGTTATTTTTTTTGTCAATATCGATTTTGTGTATCTATTTATTTTATTGAATGTTATTCTTTAATTTTATGTTTTTATTTAACTTTCTACTTTTTGGGCGAGATACCATATATTATCACTTCATCAGAGAGGTTTTTGCCCCCATAAACAAAACAAAAAATTGAAAATATCTTGTAATTAGGTCTAGTATAGATACAAAAAGGTTGTTTTGATATCTAAAATATTTTTAGGGGTGCCCTATAAAGGGTTAAATGCACTATAAAGCCTTACATAGGCTATTGTTTTGTTAATATTAAATGGCTGAATACTTTCCGGACAGACCTCTTAGAACTCATTCTGTGCACAGGCCTGTTCACCATACTTGGAGAGAGATAAAAAATCTTTTAGAAAAAGTCCAGAGATGAGCAACTAAGTTAGTACTGGAATTAAAAAGTATGAGTTATGAGGATAGGCTAAAAGTGTTAGTGTTAACATTGTTAGAAAATAGGAGGGATTGAGGAGACTTACTATAAATGTTTAAGATTATTCATGGTTTAGAAGTAGTAAACCCTGATGTATTTTTTACTAGAAGGGGGTACAAGGGACTGAGAGGCCACACATAAACGGTAGAAGCAAATAGAAGTAGATTGAATATCAGAAAATTCTTTTTTAGCAATAGAGTGGTAGGACTTTGGAATAGATTACCAGAATATGTAGTGCTATCAACAGATGCAAATGATTTTAAGAAGAATTATGATGTTTATTATACCACCGCAAAGGTTTAAGTCCCTAGATATTGTGTAAATATGATTGTTATGATGTGTGCTTGTATATACAAATTGTATACTTTTTTTCACACTAAAATAAAATGTTAAAAATGTTCTAAAAAAATATTCATAAACTCCTCCTCTCAACACGAAAATCTCATTATTTTGGTTGACCTGATCTCTAATTCTACCCAGTTAATATAGGATGAGAATATATGTCTCATTTACCTACTAGTAGAAGAGGTTCCCTAGTAGCTTGTGTCATCTTTTGAATTGTCCAGAAAAAATATTTTAAAATCTTACAGATATTATGAACCACTAGAAATCACTCATAGCGCTGCCAACGCTCTACACTAACTGAATCGAAAACAAATTTCAGGATCTGACCCAAAATCACTTCTTCCTTGCCCCATGGCCCAGCCTTTCACAAAATTTCATTGGAATTAACTTAGAACTTTTGGTGATATCGTGTGGACAGACATAAGCAAATACATAAATGTTTGAAAAAAAAATGGAAAAATATCTCTCAATCACGGTAGTGTTAAAATCTTTCCAAACAGCCCAAATCGCCATGGGAAAGCCCAAAGCTAAATTCCCATGCCCGAGGCCTGGAGTGTGGTAAATTCTAACGCCTGAGGCTAGGAGGGTGCTAAATTTCTACACCTGAGTCATGACGGGTGCTAAATTTCCATGCCTGAGTCCCAGAGGATGCTCAATTTTCATACCAGAGTCCCGGATGGTGCTAAATTTCCACGCCCAAGTCATGGAGGGTGCTAAATTTTCCCGCCCGAGGAGGATGCTACTGTCAGAGCAGGTTCATACATTCTGACAGATTTTAGAGTCACCAGAATTAAATCACTGAGAAATGTTAAGATTCGCATCGTTAATCAAGTCGAAAAAATGGAAGTGGAAATTTAGCACCCACCGGGGCTTGGGCGTGGCAATTTAGCTTTGGACTTTCCTTGGGCGGTTTGAGCATGGGAATTTAGCACCCTCTATGACTCGGGCATGGAAATTTAGCTTTTACCCCCCTTAAAACATCAAAGAAACCTCACAAGGGAATTAACCGAAAAATTCCCTTTGAAGCCTCACTTCCATACAATGGACGGAAAGTAACGGTCGCATTTACCATTACATTTACATTGTAAATAGAACCCTTCCTCGTAAAACATAGAAAAATATTTGTTTCTGAACCGCTAACAAAGGTTTAAGTTATTCATGTGTTCACACATTTATATATGTATCCATGTATCTATGTATCCAGACTTCGTCCAGCCCTAACTGTTCA
>VCCN01006457.1:2307216-2331324 GCA_006491835.1 Architeuthis dux
ACCCAACTTATGTGTCCCTTTGTGAAACTCTTTCTGTCTTTCATGAACCCTGTGTTTGTCCCCCCTCAGTTCTCATTCAAGTGTATGTCCGTGTCTGTGCCCAGTAGGTGGAAGCGAAGGCAAACGAATGACATTAAGAAGAAGAAAAAAATGCTCAACAATTTACTAAGAAAACCTTCATTTGCCTTAGGTCCCAGGTGAAAGACTTGGTATATGATTGTATGAAAACAAGGAAGAAGAAAACAAAATAATAGTCCTTGAGTATTGATGAGACTTGCTGTCACTTGATCCCCAGTTATTACTGATGTGAAAACCCAACTTGTACAAATAATAAAAGCTAAAAGCAGGAACAAAAACAGCAACACTAATCTGCTTTTTAGAAAGAAAAAAAAAGAAGCGTAACTTTGTTGTTTAGGATGAAAACAAGCCTGGCAGTCAGACCATAGACGCGCCAGTTCTTTTATTTCTTGTGTGAAGATCTATCAAGGACAGTGTTGCCAACTTTATTTTCAATGTTTACATCTAAAATTGAGTCGAAAACATCTTTAAAAACCCAGAAACATCTAGATTCTCCAGATATATATCTAAAATCTAGGATACATATTATTATTAATAAATTAAATGTGACTTTAATCTTCAACATTTATTTTATCAAAATGATTTATTAAACATATTATATTTTTTTTACTATATAAATTAAATAAAAATATTATTTTATTAAAAATCACCAGAATAACAATTTTTGACATCTAGACGCAACCAAAACATCTAGATTTAGATGAAAAACATTTAAATTGACAACACTGAGCAAGGGACGTAACTCACATTTTAGTATGTCAGTGACAGCAATCAATGCTAGAGATGCTTAGTGAAGCTAAAAAAATACAACAGCTTTAGCTGAGTAATAATAAAATCTATCAATTAGAATACTGAGTAGTAAAGCTTGCTGTCACTTGATCTCTACTGAAAGCCAACAGATACTACTGGTGTGAAAACTTAGCGTGTATCGGATCGTATTGGCAATTCAGTAGAGTACGATGATAACTGGATGATGATGATGATTATTATTATTACAGTTATTGTATGACAAGTGCTGTAATTCCTTTACATGAAGCGGTTAATAGCAATATATACCAGTTAAAGTCATTACCATCGTTTATTGTTATCATTATTAAGCGATTGATTACTTATCATCATTGATGATGATGATGATGATGATGAGGATGAGTTCCATTCAACTTTTCCCTGTCGTATCTCGTCGTTCTAACGTAACGTGATTTAATTATTGTAAAAAAAGGATTTTTATTTTTAATTTTTATAACAAACAGTGAAAAAAGTTTTTTAAAAAAAGAAAAGAAGTTTCAAGAAGAAAAAAAAAGTCATCTTTGCTTTTATAATATTTTTCCATGGAAAATGGGAAGATGCTGAAGGAGTCGAAATTACGCATCAAAATATTTTTCCGTTCGCGAAATCGAACGAAAAATGACGAAGTGATTTTTACACAGTACTAGACACACGCGGGTGCACGCGCATACGCACACACAAACACACAGATAACACAGCATCCACGACGTAACACACACACACATACACACGAACACACACACACACACACACACACACACATAAGTAGGTGCGCACATATTTTTGAACTTTTTATATATTTTTTTCAATAAATAAAATACTTCAGCACAAAAAATCATTACTCAGTACATTTCCCTGCTTGTAAAATCTGTATGTTTAATTTTAATAAACTAACACGCATGATGAGCAAACACAATTATAACAAATTTTATTCATTCATTCATATTTCTACTGTCTGTCTTGCGTCTAATAATTTTTAAAAAGATAAAAATTAAAATTTGAAATAATCATGTAATTAAATTTATAGCTTATGTATTATTATACATAAAGCTGATATTCTCCCAAGGGTAAAATATACATATCTATGAAATAGATATTTTCAGATTTATGATTTGGTTGAATTAAAATATGTAATTAATATTGTTAGTAGTTACAGTAGTAAATATAATGATATAGTTAATTAATAATAATATATAATAATATAAATATAAATTTGAAGGTAGTGTATATTTTTTCTGAAAAGGTAAATGTAAGAATAAGAAAAAAAAATCAAGGAAGGATAGGAAATATCAAAAGGAAGAACAGGAAATATCGAAAATGAACGTTTGTAGTTCGTCTGTGCATCCGTAGTTGTACGAACAATGTAATCGTAATCTATTTCCGAAACAGCAACTCCGACGTCACAGTTTCCCAGCATGCTTATATCGTCATGTCCGTCATCTTGTAAAAGCCGAGAACATGAATAAGTCACGCCGTTGGAGCTTGTTTCACGTCATAAAAGTTCACTAATGCTCTCCACGGACCCCCAAACTGTTCCAGGTCGAGTATCCCTTTTCCAGGAAACCCATACAGCGGTAGGATGTCTCTCCCGGAGGAGTTTTCCCCATTTAAAGCGACCTAAGTTCGAGGCTTAGACAGAGAAACAGACAGTCGAAGTTGTTGTTTCTAACCAAAATGGCAGCAGCCGATTTGCCCACAAGTACACACAAAATGGCCGTGAAAACTGTCGATAGCCAACCTAGTGGCAACCAGCCGATGAAGGCTGAAGTCACTAGCAACGACTTCGAACCAAGATCAACACCGATCAAATCGGTCGGGGACTTACCTAAAAAAAGGACTACATTCAAAATCTTGGGTGTCACCAAGAATGCTCCTCGTAGTGGTAGTAACGATCCCCTCAATGATGATGGGGACAGCCTGGATGATTTGGACGAAAGCCACACAGAAGAAATAAGTTCGGACATCCTTGACAGTTCCAAAAACACGGACGGGGACCAAGATACACCGTCGGAGGACACTACCCATAACTTGACCCCGGACGAAATCGTCGTAAAGGAGAAAACTGACATGCACTCTAGATTCAAAGTGGTCAAGATAGAAACGAAAGAACCATTCCGCCGGGGACGGTGGATATGTTATGATTTTCTCGACACCCCGGCCAACAACAATGCCGACAGGAATGAGATTAGGTTTCTAGTCGATTCGGCTTCAGGTAATTCCAGTACTACAAGTTCTGTGAATTTTATTTTCGGAGTCGACGATCCGTCTAAAAATCCCTTTCTTACCCATCCTTTACCGTCGGTCGATGGTAGTGGCGGTCCTGCACCTGTCAGTGTTGTGACGGTAGTCCCCTCTCTTCCGTCTTGTGGTATTCATTTACCGACCAATTCCGAGACCTTTAAACCCATCCAGCCGCCTTCTCAGCCTAGTCAGAACTCAGGCCAAAATATGAGGACAGAAGGAGTTAGTGTTACCGGTGGTTCAGGAATACCAACTATGGTTGGAGCAAAAATCGCTGGCACCACGATACACACGAACCCAATCAGTTTACCCACATCTTCTGCATTACAACCTCAGCCCCATATGAGCCAAGGACACCAGGCTCCCTCGATGAGTTCTAATAAAACACCTGTAAACCCCAATGTAAACTTAGGTGTCAATCAAGCTGTCGTGACTTCGAATGCTCCAGCCATTTCTGGGCCTTTATCAGGCACGACAGTCACCAGTGTTCTGCAGGGTGGCCAACAGTCCCCATCGAACACTGTTTTAAGAGAATCTAGCAGTTTGTCAACCCCCCAACCTTCAAAAGTCCTTCCGTCGCCAGTTACCAGGGCCAATCCTTCCCAAAGTGTGGCCCCCTTAATTCATGTGTCCAATGTGACTAACCCCTCAGATGCCCATGGGTCAGCTAGCAGTGTAGCATCTCTTAGTAGTATACCCATGACCGTACAAAGTACCCAACAAATGCACATGGCTGGTGTATCCGGCTCCCAGGCCACCACTGCTCACCAGCAGGGCCCTTTGGCCGTCAATAGCCACATGCCACCCGGAGCGGTCACCCCAGTGTTGACCCACCAATCTCTGGACTCTAAAGCGGAGAAAAGCTGCTCGATATTGGGCCACGATGTGGTCAAATCAAGTGGTGAGCATGTGAATGTACGTCCAGAAAATATCCAATTGACTGAGGTCCTTGACAATGATAGACTATTTGATACCTCAATGCAAGCCGCGGCTTCGCTGTCGCTCACCCCCCTCACGTCTGCTGTGAGTGAGATGGGGACCCCAGCAAAGGAAGGGAAAGAAGACAGGTAGGTTGACAAATATTTTTGGAAAAGCAGAAATAAACAAAGCAAAAACAGAGAGAGAAATAGCAAATATGTATATACATTTATTTATTTATTCAAGTTTTCTGTTTCTGTCTTTGTGTCTTATTACTGTTTTGTGGGGGAGAGAAAAGGGTTGGAAAATCATGTATGTTGGTATTGTAAGTATTTACATTTTGTTCATTATCATCATAAGGAATGAGACTTGTTTTTGAACAGTGCCGGACAGCTTTAGGGCCTCACAATCCAAAATGGCCTCAACAAATTTAAAAGGCATGTTTTCAAGTTTTGTGAGACCTGACGTAATTTTTTTAAAAACAAGGGCCCTCCAACTTTATATAGGGTTTGCCTCACCAGGTCTACATCCGGCACCGTTTTTGAACTTTGTGGGTAAATTGTTTGGATTCCAAATTCACTTGAAACCATTTCAAAAATAATTTCTGATTTGGAAAAAAATACCTATAATGTAAGGTTTTAATTTTAGATATATTTATTAATTTTCTTTTAAATTAAAAATTTTTTTTTTTTTTTTTTTTTTTTTTTTTTTTTTTTTTTTTTTTACTTTGAATCCTGTGTTTGCACCTGAGAACCAGGTGAATAAAAATTATTCTTCATCTACATTCCTGAGGTAGTAATATTATTTTGATTGATTTTTTATGAAAAGCAACTAAAATTGAGATGAAAGTAATACTATTAAAAAAAATTAACAATAGTTGAATTTTAAGGTGTTTCAACCCAGGAGCAGACATATACCAATAATTTATGTTTTGCTCCTAGACAGATTACTTAAGAAACATAAAATTTATTGTGGCCAAGGCTTAGCTGAAAATATACCTGTTACACAGGACTGATCAGAAATACCTGCATTCCATTATTATAAATGATAATACATTATCTCCTATTGTGACAATTCCTTAACCTAAAATGTTTTTCTCTTCCTGAATCACCTTCAAGTCATAATATTACTACTAAATTAGTAGTACTAATTAATACCAATAATGATGATAATGGTTTTTATGCCTACCACTGCAATCCTCATCATCCTAGGCTCCACCCACCCCCTGCGCCATCAGCTGGTTTTCCATTATCACACCTGGATGATGGTGATAGCCAAGGAGATTAATTTAATAGAATAGATTAAAAGTCAAGGTGATGATGATGCTGTCGTGGTAGGAAATCGTATAATTTGGCTGTGGATGAAAAACCCGAACATCCTCATGGCTTTACCTGAGAGATTTTTTTTTTCTCCCTCACCTGAGCAAAAATAAAGCAGACAATTTCCTCTTTCATCAATTTGCCGTCTGCACTATTCTATAACTGTTTCTTTTTATTATCTATCCTATCTACAGGAAAAATAGTTGGTTTTTAATACTACTACTGGGGTACAACTCCTTTTTATCTTATTTTAAATAAGATAGAATTTTTTTTTCTCTAAATCTCATACCATGAATTAAAAAGAAATTCTATTTTTATTTCTTAATTGTATACAATACATCGACATCTTACTGCGTATCATTCTGTAATGTACAGAATCTACATATATTACATAAACAGTAAACACACATTACTTCCCCTCTTTACAGCATTTGTATTGATGTTTAAGATGTAACTCTCCAATCTATTTGTCACTAGTGATAAGCAAATGATCAGCTAATACTAAATACATGTTCAGCATTTAACATTACACTTATAAACCCCTTTCTTTAATAACACACATTCACCTGCAGAGAACTACAGTCACACTTCAATCATGGAAAATTAATTAGCCATAACATTCATTCAACCTTAAAAAAAATTTTTTTTTTTTAAAAATAAAAAAAAAACTTATTGCTAACAGTATTTTGTGTATGTAGAATGTTCTTCCAAATGTCAGTATTTTTCTCCAAAATACTAAGATTGATTATATAGAGATTTTTTGCCCCCCCCCCTGTTTTGTCAACTTTATTTTTTTTATTGATATAGTTGATGACAATGACCTGAATCACTTTATAGTACAATTAAAACAGTTTCTCTGTTTGACCTCTTTAAAAAAAAATCACTAATCTAGGCTCAGTTTTAAAACTAAAGTTGCAAATTTTATTTCCCAGCTCAGTTTGTCCAGAATGACTGCTTAGGAAAATTAACTTGTTGCACTTTTCAATCCAGCATTTTTAGCTATGATATAACAACTATGTGAAAGATTCATTTCCTTGCACAAATGTTATGCCAGCTCTGAAATAGAGAGAAATACATTCCCTGTGTAATCAGTTTATTTTTGTTTGTTTGTTTTTTTTTTTTGACAATTTTGTACTTTATTATGAGCAGAGCAAAACAAATTCCTCAAATAGCACATCTTTATAGATATTTCATGTGATGTCTGTTAGTTGTAACAACATTTATACAACAAAGAAATTAATTATATTAATATAAAATGCAGGAAACATCCAATCCTATACTGAACCCCCCCCCCCATTAAAAATATCTTTGTAGCTTGCTTATGTGACATAGTTGTCATCAAAGTGGAAAACACTCCGTTTTTCTCTAATTTTGCGAAAATTATTGTTTATTCAGCACTGAAATGTTGTTTTTAGAAAGACACTCAAGTTAGTTGTTACTAATTGGCCTTTTTTGTGTTTTGGAATTTGTACCAACAAGGAAGTCTAAAATAACAGCCTCCAGGTTCAAAGACACATTTTATTTTATAGTTTGACCTGATAATAATAGTCATTTATGAAGAAATTTGTTATTCGTCAAGAAAAAAAGTAATTTTGCATGAAACCATTTCTCGTTTTTAGAAACCTTTAGAAACATCTGCCATGGATGAGAGATTTTAATTGCTGATCTACGTTTGTACGGGAATAATACTATCTGTAAAGAAGAATTTATAGATTTTCCTTCTACGGAATTTTAATGAACAGAAGTGTATTTATATTAATTTTATCACTTTTTTTTTTCTTTTTTCTTCTTTCTTTTGAAGTAAAAAGAACATTCCGTGTGACGAACTGGATAGATTTTGAAAGGGGAGACTACTCTGTTTTTTCTTCGATTCAATACAATGTTGAAGAAAATGATACTCGTATCATTCTGTAACTGTTTAAATTTGTTATTTTGAACAAACAAATTTAAGAAAAATCGCCAAGTGAAAATTGGGACAAAATATAATGAATGTTGTTCTGTTTTTTAAGTATCAAATATTTTGAATTATACAAATTTATTTTAATATTTTATAAAATTCATGTGATTTAAATTAAAAGACTGGACTTAAATAGTCCCTTCCAGTTCATTCTGAATAAACTGCATTGTCAGAATTAAAAACTAAATTTAATTTCAAACAAACAAAAAAACGATATTTTTATTGTACTTAATTTGTTGTTGACACTTTTGATTTAAGCCCAACGTAGTTAAGTGGTTACAGTCTCGCATGTTAAGATCACTTGAAGAGGATTCAAAGAAATAATCCTAAAAACAAAGCTGCAAAATGTAAAAGCTATCCAAAACCTAGAATTGGGTGTAAAACTTGAACACAGACTGATTATATTTTCTTTTTATTAGTCTTTAAAAGTAATAAAAATTTGTTGCTAATAATAGTTCTAAGGTTCTTGCATTAATATTTATTGTATTGGGCAAGCTGCCATGCCAATTGTTGGTTGATGGTTTTATTATGGATACGTCATTTTCTAATGCTACCATCCACACATTGATGGCAGATATGGTACAGTGTTGTCAGTAGTGATTATTATCTGAAATGTAGTCTGTATAATTTGCTTCAAGGTAAAAATGTCGGAGTTTATTTGAAAGATATTTGATTAGCAAAGTAAAATTATGTTACGTTTTTATTCTCACTCTTTCTTGTAACTACATATTTGTCAAATCTTTATAGGAATCTTTTGCTAACAACAATTACAATGTGGAGCAAGTTTTTCTGTTCATTTACAATATTTTGTTTTTACACATTGTCAATCTTTTTTTTTTTTTTTTTTTTCCCCCCCTCCTTTTTCTCCCCCTTTAGACTCTATGTGAAGTGTAATGCTGTATTGCAGTTTCAATAATGAGCAGTTTTTACAAGGTGGCATTGCTTGCTCCACCTCAAATGGACTGCCGTACAGGGCTAAAGGGCTCCCAACTGCTTTTGCTATTTACCCATAGCGGGGGAGAGAAGTGGATTCATGCCTTTCACAAAGGCATTAGTGTGAAGTGAACATAAACAACCTTGTCTGAAACTCGAACTTGGTCGCTGATCCCATTCTCCATGCTGATAACCACTAGCCACTCCGTACCTCCAATCGCAGTAGTTAGTTGTTGCATATTTTCAAAAACTAAACATTTATTTCATTCATGTAAATTTGTTTCCTAAAAAACAAGTCAATAATTAGAACTTTGAGATAATGAGGTGTATGGTTCAATTGTCAATGATAAGCTACGGGTGTGCAGCAGAAAGAGCATCACATTGTAATAACATGATTGATGTCAATCAGTCATTCCAAGGGTCTTTAATTAATTTGAAGATGCATATTCAATAGTTGGATACCAAAAAGAGTTGCCTTTTAGAATTTATGGGTTGGGAATTATTATTTGTTGGGTTGATCTGCCATTTTAGATTGGAACATAAATTTCCACATTGGTCATTAATAACAAAGTTAATTTCTATTCAAATCTTTGGTTCCCAAGTTGAGGTCAGAGATTTTTTTTTTCTGTTGTTAAAAAGGTTTCCACAATATTTTTACTAGTACTGTAGATGAGAAACTACTACCATCAGTAAGTATAAGAAGCAGGAATGTAAGTTTTTTTCTTTTTTCTTTGTCAGGCAACCTAATACCACTTCTCTTGATGATAGCGGCTGGGGACTCTAGAGTTCACTGTCCTTGGCTGTCTTTGTGAATTTATATCCTCTCCAACGTGGCTGTTGGAAATAATCCCTCTAGAAGATGTTTTCATACAGCTAATCATCATCATCATAAATATAATAGTAGGTAGTCCAAACAGTCATTTTTTTTTTTTTTTAGGCGAAAATGTCACAGTAACGCTAATTTTCCCGTTTCTCAAGTGTTCATTCTCCATAATGTTGACTAAACACAAAACTGTTATGCATGCCATAATAAAGAATGTCCAACTCTGAATCTGCTAGTGTCTTATTTGTCATCGTTTAACTTAAAAGGAATTTTACAGCGAATTCTCAATTTAATGTGTTTACATCACCCAAATAACGCAGTGACGTTTTTTTACTGTGGTCGAAAAAAAAAGGTGTGTATAAATAAATGATTGCTGACACCTCCTCTTTCGATGTATGTCTTTGGAACCAATATCACCTAGTAGAAAATTAGATGTTCTTCAGTTTCGTATAAAATTTAAGCAAGTAAACAGTCTACATATTAAAAAAAAAAATGATGGCTTTTCAGTTTTATAGGGTGTTGAGAAGGCCATTTTTTTTGTAAGTGTTCAATTTGCTGCGAGTCCGCAAATGAATAAATAATCATAATTAGTGAACTAATAGGAGTAGAGACAAATGAGGTATCAAAATGTTCAGAATAACAAGACCTATAAAGGGAAACAGGCAGCAGGTGTACAAGATCTTCCTGTAAAAACTCATTGGAGTACCTAATAATAGGCCTTTCTGTCACACACTTATATTATCAGTAGCTGCCGTCAGCCCCTCTTACTGAACGACAGCTCTCTTTTCACTCCTCTCCCTTCCTACTTTCTGTCACACTTATAGTATCAGTAGCAGCCATCAGTCGAGTCTATTGTTGTACACTTATAATTATCAGGAAAGCGATGGGTCATGGACTAGGGCAATTAACTATTCCTAGAAAAGCTTTTCAAGGTAAGAATTTATCTTTATTGAGTGTCAGTCAGCATATCAACCTCATTTGGAACAACCAATGAGAGCTTTACTTTTATCTGGTCCTTTTATCTGGTCCCCTCTTTTACTTATATGTACATATATATCTACTTTTGGTTTTGCAGATTTCTTTTCTATCAAACTATCAATTGTAAACAAAAATAGTGTTTACAGTTCTCTAATTGATTATAGTTGCTTGTTCAATAAGTACCAAGAAAATTGTTAGAATGCATTTGTCAATAACTACCATTTTATTTAACTAATTTTTGTTTTTCACATGACCTACCTTAACAAACCTATTACAGTGTAGCTTTTGAGCTTTTTTTTTCCTTATCAGGTTTTTCCTCGCATCCTTTCCCACATATCACAGTTTTTGACTGGGTGTTGTCATAATCGCCAGGCTTGACCTGCAGGTTGGCGAGAGTTTTGAATTCAGATTTGACCCTTTCCTAAACTGGTTGCCTCCTGAGGCTAGAGAGGTCAGTCTGTCCTGCTATTTTACCCATAGCTTGGGGGAGAAGAGATGGATTGATGTATTTCCTGAGGGCACTAGTGTGAAGTGAACGCAATCAGCTGTAGCTGGAGTTTGAACTGTTAGCCGTTACACCACCCGCACTTCACATTGAAGAAAAAACAAATTTAATCCCTATACGCAGACAATTTATGAACTCTCTCATTCTCAGCCAGTCAACCTTCAGAAGTAGATACTTTCTGCACTTGAACCTTTCTTTGCTTCGTGCAAAATCATTAACAACTACCACTTCTTCTTCTATTTCTTTTTTTTTTCTTTTTCTTTTTTTCCTTTCAAGGAAAAACAACTAGTCTTTGCTCATTTTATCTGCTTGTATCATAAATGGCGAATCTTTATGTGACCAAAATGAAAATAGTTAATATTCTGAAAACTTTGCATTGCAGATCTTATGACATTAATCTACAGACCACTTTGAAGCACCTGAAGAAAATTGGAGATTTATTTGTTGATTAACTCATTGAGGCACATTTCTTTTTCTTCCACTTAGTACTACACTGCCATTTGTTGATCAGCCTAGGTACTAAACAAAATGGTGGGACAGAATATAAACCTATGTGCTCTTAAGATGTATGTAGATAAAAAGGTGGTATTAAAAATGACCCACCAAGCAGATACCAATACTTCAAAAGTGGGATGGAATTTCACCCACGATGCTTCAAAGAGTTATAAAACCTATTTTAACTGAATACACAATGCAAATATTTGCTTTTTTTCCCTCTGTGGGTGGTTCTTTGTCAAACAGTTGTTAATTAACAATCTGTAAACTAATTGTTTGCTAATTGCTTACAGTGTAATTTTGCTTAACCATTTGGGACGTCTGTCATCGTGATAGTAACTTCAGCAATTTTTTTTTGTTTGTTTAAATCAATGTCTTATCTTTTTGTTTGTGGTTGTAGCTTATTGGTAGGTATGAACAAAAATTTCAAGCATGTAAGCAACACCTGATTTAAAAAATGTATGCTAGACCATGCAGTACACAAAATATATTTGAGTGGGAAAAATAAACAAGATTAAAATGCGCCAAAGCTGTGTTGTGCAAAAAAGAAGTGCGTTGTTGTCTGTAGCTCCCATAATTTAAAATAGCGGTCAATTTAAATAACCAAACAGAATTAAATATACCAAAAATACATCTGGTAAATATTTTTTCATCACTTTTCTATATTTAATTATTCATCCTTTTTAATATTTTCAAATAAATTTCAGTCGAAGCACGATATAGAAAGTATAAAAAAATACATTTAAAAAATATCGGATTAATCGAAATAATCAATAAAAATGATAAAATCTTTTTCGTTTTAAATATTGGGTGAAAAATTTTTTTTCAAGATCAAGTCTAAATTATAATTAATCGAATAAAACTAAAAATTTGCTGAGAAGAAAAATATTTTACTTAATTTTCCTTTTTTGGGTTTTTAAAAAAAAAAAAAATCACAAAGTAAGAGTTTCGTTCGAGCAGTTCCAGAATATTTTTCTAAAAAAGGTAAACATAATTAATCTCGAGATTTATCTGTAAAATGTGTAAAAATCAATGAAAGCATAAATCATCAAATTAATAAAAGGTGGGGTAGTAATCATATGAAAAGAAATTCTTCTTCCCTGAAATTTGGAATGGAAAATTCTTTAATAAGAAATTTGCCCTTTAATAAATAAGTATCCAAAATTTTATTAAAATCGAATAATATGCAGATTTTTGCCAGATTTAAAAAATCTCTCAGTTGTCGATTTAACGCTGAAATTTTTGTTTATTTTGTTCATACCTACTTATTGGACTGCAGGTCATATGGACTTTTCAAGCACTGATACTGGGTAGGTGAGACTGTAAAACATCTTTTCTAAAAACCTGAAATAAGCAGTGGTGCACTAACCATTTGGCTGAGTAGGTTCAAGCCTAAGGACATGGAAGGGAGGGGGACTGAGAGTGGAAAAATGGTTTGACTGTACAAAAAATGGTTTGAGTGTGCACGTGAGTATTTTAGATTTTGTAATGGATTCTTATAACTTTATGATTTTACATAGTACAACAGTATAAGTTATTTAACGTGATTTATTCTATTCAATGAAGGGTTGGGCAGGTGGGGCACAAGGTCAGGGGAGCCTTTCTAAAGCTCAGTCTAAGGGGCCCCAGATGGTAGATAATCTGTCACTAGAAATAAGGTATGGATATTTAGTTTGATGAAAATATTTCTTCAACTAATGGTATATACATTGTTTTAAGTGGGATCAGACATCTGGTACACTTGTAAAATTGGTGTTACTAAGAGTATAGTTATTTTAAGTGGAGAGGGGGGGGTATCTAACAAGGCCAGACTAACTAAGATTTACAAATTACAGAATTGGATGGCATATAAGACCATATCTTTTTCAAAAAGAATGGCTCAAAAAATATCCCCCGGGTCTTGTATGCGAAGTTGAGATATCTGGTAGGCTAATGTTTACCCAGACGCAGTACACTACTAGTACTTCTATCTAGTCTAACTCTATAATTCTGTAATATTATCTACTCTACAGCCAGACTGCAGCTACACATTTCAATAACATTAAATGCTTAGGTACCTGTAAATACACTAAACAATTTCTTTATATTCTCTCCTAAAATGGTAGTTTATATGCCATTAAATACCATAATTCCTATACAGCTATAGGCGTTGGAAAACCTCTCTCAAATATTTTAAAATAGTGCAAACATATAGTGAACAAGCATCGAACTACAATTGAAGAAATCGCTGTGACTCTGTGTATACACCGCGATCACTCGACAACTGGCCATTGTATGAAGTTAACATTCGGCAGATATATTAGTCAGCACACAAAGCAGTGCAGTGTCGTGTTAGAAGTTTTTTGGATCAGCAGTCCTTGAGAAATCTAATAAAAATTTTTAAAAAATAAATAAAATAAAGGAATTATCTAAATATAGATATAAAATATCTAAATTGTCAACACTGAAGAGAAGTAACCAAAATACTTCAAAGCCGTAGTATCATACGATGGACAGACAATTATAGCAGGCTGCTCCACACATCGTAAAGTCTGGCCCCTTCCAAACGTGCACCTTTGGAATGGGCACTGCTCTAGTCTCTATAATATCAATTGGTTATTTAGTCAGAATGAGTAACCAGTGCACTAAGTAGGCTCTCCTCAGCGGTACCCCCCAGTGACTCGATTAGATAAGGCATTTTTATCATTTTCTTTTTAAAATTAATTCAGACAGGATTTTTTCTTTACTTGTTCTTATAAATCTTTCTAAAAACTTATCTTTAAGAAAATAAACTGCGATAAACTTCATATGTTAGTGTTGGCAGATTTGTTGAAATTGTATTAGGTGATCCTAGTTTTGTAATGTCTGACCCTTTCCTGTCTTGGCCTTCAACTCATCTTTACCGACCGTGGGTCAGCCCCTGTCTAATGTCTGCCGCCAGCCTTCTTCCACAAACATATTTACTGTTTTTCCCTCCCAGCTGCTTACTGTAGGAGAAAGGGCATCATCCCCCAATCTTTTACAAGGGGGGGAGAGAATCCGCCTATGTCAGTGTGTTCTCCCTTCCTTTTGTCCCTTTCTCGGCTCGGCTCGTCTCGAGCAATTAGTAAAAAGCCCCAGGAAGAATGCCTGGGGATTTTACTAACTACCATTGCTGCTACTCTTAATCATTAATGAACTTGTGGGTGGGGGGGGGTCTGCAATTTAAACTTTGTATCTAGATTGGTAGTTTTTGTCTGAAGTACTAAAATCTATAAGACATTTTTCATTAACTTTTGTGCGTCGAGTTAAACTAATCTCAAAGAAACTATTTTTAAGGCTTTCAAAAATTAGGGTTTTCAATTTTCTTATTGAAGTAGTGGAGCTTTTAGAATTGTGTGTGTGATAGATAGATAGATAGACTGTAAATTGTGACGTAAAAGATGAATTTCTAAGCCTAAAAAAATCTTTTGAAAACTAGGGGTCGACTTATATGGTGAGTGTAAAATATATTAAAAAATGTCATGGCTGTAACCTGAATTTTGAGCAAAAAATCTTCAGGTTGACTTGTACGCCGCAATTTACAGTAATTTCTTAATGCTTTGTTAAACAAGAACGGATATAACATTTTGAGTATTGATAATCACATTTGAAATACTAGAAAAAATGACTTTTATGCTACACAAGACTTTTTTCTATTTCTTTATGAAATATTTTTACCTTTTTTTTAAATGTGAATCAGCCAAAATAAATTTAATGTACAATGATAGATAGCTTTATTAAGAATTAATATTATCTTTTTTTTTTTTCTCTCTTTTGAGGCCATGCAAATAGCAAAATTGTCCTTCTTGTAAATATTACAAACTTTACATGCGTCTAATTGTCTGCTTGGATTTGGATTTGATCCCATGAAAGTAAAATTTACTTCGTATTATTTTTCAGAGCTGACATTTTATGCTCCAGTTGTTATTTTGAATCTGCCATTCTCAACAGGGACCCATGGTACATTTGAGGGGTGTCATAGACTGAAATAATAATACAGACCTCCCTCATTATAATGTGTTTTGTTATAGTGCGGTTTGCGTTATAATGCAAGTGGATGGTGGACCCCAAAATATTAATCTAGCTCCGAATTAATTTCTGTCTATCTGTTCCTGTTGTATCCCTGTTAGACAGGGGGGCCCTGGAACCTAAGAAGAGCTCTTAAGGGGACTATGGTCAAAAAAGGTTGAGACTGTTTTGAAGAGCATTAATAACTAAAGAACAGTTTTAAATTAAAATGCCTAATTGAAAAATAAGTTTTTAATTTATTTAAAAATTTTTTAACTAAGCCGAAATGCATATGGAGATATGTAACAAAGCTATTTCTCCAAATCAGTACAAGGCTGTCGCCCTTTGTCTCTTCAAACAAACGTGTTACTGATTTACCCCAAGTACATTTATATCATTGGACCATGTAATCTAAGAACTGACTTGGTAAACTTTGTAACATTTAACTGCTGATCAGGCAGTTCCATTAAAAATATTTTACTGAATTTGCAAAATATGGATATAAAAACCAGCCAATTATGAAGCCCATATTGTATTATACCACATTAAAAATAGGTATCCCAAACCTCACTGAAAAGTGGCCAAATAGTGAAATTTCCTTCCAATTTAAACCTGAAAGATCTCGCTTATTTATTAAGCTATTTTGATAAAACAAGTATGTAAACAAAATATAATCTTTTCTCTTTATAAAGATACAATTATTTTTCTTGTGTGATGAGTAGTTGTTATTCCATGTCTCTTTAAATTACGTCACTATTTCAATGATGGGCGCAAAGCCATTGTATTTGATTTATTTAAACAGGCATTGAACATATATAACAAGTAAAGAAAAGTGTTGTCAAATTCTTTTCATTGTAAAGTAACCTCTAATTAGCTGAAACAGTGCATTGTAGCTACTATATATATTGAATTGAGGTACACCTAAAATGCACTAACTTAAAGAATGTGTAAAAAATATGATTTGCAACTTAATAATAATAGTTTGTGGTCGGTATCTGTGCTCACCTCTACTATAAACTGATTTCTCAAGGGTGATAACTACTAAATGCTAATCATAGAGTAATCTCCCTTATTTATTTGCAAATGCGTAACAAATTCAGGTGCACTCAGATCTTTGAATTTAATATCTAATCTGGTCTCTCAAAGGGTGACCCAATGAGTTTTCTAGTAACATCTAAAATTGATATTTTTATGTTAGTTGAATTTAGACTAGTTTGTATTCTTAAGATATAGATAAAAATTAATGGTAAGTTAAATTTAAAAAAAAAAAAATGCATAGGAATCAAATATCAAGAGTTTTTTTAATAGTTGTATCAATGTTTGAAATATCAATAATAATGCTGGGAAGTAAGGATAATGTTTTTGTTCTAGACATTTCAGATGGCATTTGGCAATTTGCCATACAAATAGTTAATCAACTCTTTCCCCGATAGAATTAGTGGTTGCTGAGTTGGGAGGATAACAATTCACATTTACTGGTGACTGGTTCTTAGTATCGTAACCATTCCATGGCATCACAGTATGCCGTCCTTATCGATCAGACCTAAATTCTTTTTTTTTTCCTTAATGAATACTGTCAAATGACCTTTTTTGGAATACTGATTTGCAAAGTTATATTTTGTGGGGAATATTGAAGATTCTTTTTCCTATCACTCACTATTTGAATTTAGATAATCTGTCACTAGAAATAAGGTATGGATATTTAGTTTGATGAAAATATTTCTTCAACTAATGGTATACACATTGTTGTCTCAAGTGGGATCAGACATCTGGTACACATGTAAAATTGGTGTTACTAAAGAGTATAGTTATTTTAAGTGGTGGAGGCGGGTATCTACCAAGGCCAGACTAAGATTTACAAATTACAGAATTTGATGTTCATATTAGATCCACATCTTTTTCCAATAGAATGGCTCAAAAGATATCCCCCCCACCCCCAGGTCTTGTATGCAAAGTTGAGGTATCTGGTAGTCTAATGTTTACCCAGATGCTCTAGACTACCAGTACTTCTATCTAGTCTAACTCTGGATTGCCCATATACAATCTCTCTGAATTCAAGTTTGCATTGTGGTTCAGTTTTCCTGATAGCCAGGATTGAATTCAAATGTGGCTCCTTATTGTTAAGTAGTAGAATGGGGTGGATGTAAAGAATGGAACCATTGGATGCTCTTTCTGGGAATGCTTGAAGCCAAACTGATGCTAGGCATGCAGTTCTCTTGTGGGTCAGGACAAGGCCTTTTCTAATGAAGTGAAATCCAGTACAGGTATCCCCTGCTTTATGAAAGTTGGCATCAATTTGAAATTTTTGGTGACATTGAACAAAATGGCTACCGAATCTTTTTGTATGCCAACTGATGTCCAAGTGACCCAATAGATTGATGCGTTGCTTGAATTTTGAACTGACCATTTTTATGACACGTCAGAAAAACGTTGTGCAACTGAAGACCTGAGCGGATTGAAACTTTCAGTGGATGTTTATGCTTGCCCATTGGTCAATGTATATAACGTTATTTGCACATGCCTGATGTGATTTGACTTACATGAGATCAGTCTCGTTATTTAATAGCCACATCTCGTACAGAAAAGTTATCTTATCAAAAATTATTTGAACCAAATACTAATTTTAATATTAATGACCACTTTGAGATTTTACTTTGCCTTTTATTCGAGGATCAAATTGGTTCAGTTGGTTGCAACTCCGGAAAAATGGGATATGTGAAGAAAATTAAAATTTTCCTTGTAACTGCTGTTATCTGTGTGTGTTTGTTTTTTGTTGTTTTTTTTAAGGCATGAACCTTGCACTCTTTCTCAACATATCTTTACAATAGTTTTGTCATTGCTTATAGGTAAATGGGAAAGAAAGGGAAATTGATTCTGTGTGAATTCCCCTCACTATATTTAATCCAATATCCACAAATCTCAATTTCCAAGATCAGAATTAATCTTGTACTTTAAAAAGTGACTTCTCACATGCTTGTACTCTGATTGTAAGAATTAATTTTACATTCAGTCTTGTTGGACGACTGTCAACTGTCAAAAATGTATAGCATCATAAAGACTGATTTGACCGATCACCACTAAAGGAGCTAACATTTTTTACTTTCGTACTTGCACAGTATTTCTATTTATTCGAGTACTAAGCTGGCACAGCAATCATTGTTTGAGTTTTAGTAAAAACAATTATTTTATTTTTATGAAATGAAGTATTGTAAACCATTTTTATTAATTTTTGACTACTATTTACATTCATCCTAATTTTTAGTTTAATCACAATTTCAGTAAGGCTGGCACGGCAGTGTTATTGTTTTGGTTTGAGTAAAAACAAAAGCGATCAATTATTTTATTATTTAATTTTTATTTAGACAAAGTATTGTAAACCATTTTTATTAATTTTTAACTATTTACCTTCATCTTAACTTGGTTTTAGTAAAAAAAAAAAAAAAAAAGGTATTATTATTTGTTTATTGTAAACCATTTTACACATTGTGATTTTAAAAAAAAAAGAAGAAAAAACTACTAAAAATTAAGATGAGGGTAAATAGCAGTCCAAAAATTAATAAAAATGGTTTATAATACTTGATTTTAATAAAAAAATAAAATTTTTACTAAAACTTAAACAGTCATTGCTGTGCCAACTTCGTACGAAAGTAAAAAAAAAATGTTAGCTTCTTTAGCAGTGATCGGTCAAATCAGTCCTTATGTGATCCGTTTTTGATGGTTATGTCGTCCAACTTTACCTACATTTTTTAAGTGTCTCCAGAAAAGTTTCATTTGCATGGTTTGAAATTTGATTGTATTAGATCTGTAAAAAGGTAAGAGTGTTTCACTTATTTTCATTGATAAGTATTTCAAATTTCACTTCTATTTCACAAAGGAGAACAAGTCTTTCTCATCTCATAATTTCCACGTTTTTATCAGATTCCTCTAATAATGATAATTCTGACCACAAAAATCTATCTGGGATCGGCCAGGCATTGTGGCAATGACCGGTTATCATTTGGTTTGTTGAGGTTTGGTGGATTGGAATTTCATAATTTCCTTCTTCATAACTCTCCAGATTTCTTTCCCCTATGAATTATAATAATTTTAAATTGTCTGGTTATTATTTTCTACCAGATCTCTGCCAGTTTTCTAGACATTGACCTCCTTTAAAGGTTTCAGTCTGTTATGAAGAGATTTATGTAAGGGTTTAGGAATATATTAAAGTCTGGAGCCAAAATCATCTGTTATAGATTCATGTAAATGTGTTTGCATTTTATGGGTATTATTTTTTATTTATTATAACTTTAAAATTTGAAACGTGTGTTTATAATAGAAAGTTATAAAAAATATTAATGCTTTGGGATTTGAACCTAGTCAACCAGCCTTTATCAGTTAGTGAAAGCACTTTTTACTGGATTTGTTTTGTGTTTGTTTTTTAGTTTTGTGAACATTGTCCTTTTCTTTTACTTACTTCAGTTTAAAGAAGAAAAAAAGGAGAAAAGGCAGCAAAGTTGAACAATTCTATTATGCTGATATGATGAAAATATAAAAGATGTCACCAAATCTGTATTGCATGTCTGAAACACAGGCCTTCTTTTTCAGTTTAAAAAAAAATCTAAACTGATATTGTTTTTAAAAACATATCTTTACCAAATGTGTCATAGATACCTGACAAACCACTTAAATATAGTGGATTTTATGGAGTGGCAATGATAGAAGAAAGGATTTACATTTACAATTTGCTTTTGGCTTTAGCCTAAGCTATCTGTACTTGTAGCAACATAGCCAATTACAGGAGTAAATTTACCAGTTGAGTTATGACACTGTACCCTTGAATGTTTGCCGAGTTGATGTGGTTGTTATGGTGTGTGTGTGTGTGTCTCTCTCTCTCTCTCTCTCTCTCTCTCTCTCTTGCTCCATTGGAAAATGACCAAGATGATTTATTGATAGGCCACCAGCCTGGCTCAAGGCTTCAGCTACTT
This sequence comes from Architeuthis dux, assembly GCA_006491835.1. Taxonomy (NCBI): domain Eukaryota; kingdom Metazoa; phylum Mollusca; class Cephalopoda; order Oegopsida; family Architeuthidae; genus Architeuthis; species Architeuthis dux. The sequence continues at coordinate 2,327,222 of VCCN01006457.1, forward strand.
CACAATAATAATGATTAAAACCACTGTTGATCATCACCTTGTGGCAAGATAAAAAATAAAACTGATCAAAGCCACAACCAACCAGCTTAATTCTGCTTTGGGTTTTAGTGTAATAATGTAACATTTACTTCTCTCTTTCTCAATTATGTATACTAGGTGAATACCCGTCTTACGGATGGGTTATTCGGCTTGTTAAAACTGACATGAGTAGTCCATAGTTTTGATTACATATACTTACATTTTTTTCTTTTTTTTTTTTTCAAAGTTGAATGTTTGATCAAATAGGAAATGATTTGCAGAGAGCCTTCAAGACAAAACTCTCTGAAGGACGAGCTGGGATCAGAGTGGAGTATCTGATCACCCTTGGTCATTTGTGGCCATGGCTGCATTTAAAGGGGTAGGGTCAGGTTCAATGTCCGAGGTGTGCCTAGGGAACTAGACAATTATTATTGCCACTCACATTCAAGAGTGTGGGACCTCACTTTAAACCTGACCTTGTGTCGAATTTGCTTTTGTGAGGAGGTGAATAAATACCCAGATGGATTTGGAAAGTTCCCTTGTGGATTATCTGCCCATTCTGAATGGAATGTCAAAGCTAGGTGGGGTTTATATTTTGATGTCCGTCCTCTGAGCAGTAGTTTTTGAATAAGGGAGAGGTTAATTTTACATTGTTAGCTGGTTGGGAAAAAATTCATAAGAGATATCTACCATTTGGAAGTATTGTATAAATAATATAAAAAGAAATTAGTCTTTGTAAATTTTCTAATGTGTGGTTTTTTTTTTTTTTTTTTTTTTTTTTTTTTTTTTTAGTAAGTCTCATAATTTAGTTTTTTGATAGTACTTTTTTAATGTGTTTTTTATTTATGTTTCTACAAGCCTTATAATTTCATTTACACTGGTGGTTTTTTTCTAATGTATTTTTCATTTATGTTTCTACACACCATATAATTTAGTTTCTGCTAATACTTTTATCTAATGAATTTCTTTATTTATGTTTCTACAAGCCTTATAATTTAGTTTCCGCTGATACTGTTTGGACGATCACATCTGTACACACAACACTTAACCAAGAACTGCCTTAGCATATAAAGCAGAATAATTCAATAATGTAAAGTATAGATTTAGGTAGGGAAAATACAAATTTACCCAGTATGATTTTCCTCATTTAAACATTTATTTTTTATTTTTGGAGAAAGAGTTGAAGATCTTTTTAGTTTATTTATTTATAATTAACCATTATAGCACTGCCAGGCTGAGTTATTGGACTCTATAACATAGCTAAAAACACAGGCGATATATCGGCCTAAAAAGGCCAGCTGGACCAGCTGAAGAAACCTTTGGTGACAGTTTTGGTTAACGATAGTGTTTTTTGCTATATGGTGAAAACGGCCATAGTGCTAAAAGGGTTAATTACTGATTTCAATAAGTCAATGACATTAAACTTTTTGTCTTGTTGTTCAGTAAAAAAAAACTCAACTCTTCGGAATTAGATACTGTAAAAAAAAAAGAATTATTCTTTTATAAATAAATTCACCTTGTGACTGGTGGTTGGAAGGATTGTATCAGAGTTTAATTATGTGATTTCTTTAAGCTATCAGAAAAACATGTTTATTTGCCTCCTGAAGTATTCTATTTTGTTTTCTGATGATCTTCTGTAGATGTTATATTGCCATTCTCCTTTGTAGCCTTTTCACAAATTAATGAAAACCATACCAGTTGCAACTTTAAATACAGTAGTTAGGATTTCCTGCTAATTTACTAAATATAATTGTATATTTTTGGAGATTCGCTTGTCAGAGTTGTGGTGTTGTGATTTTATTTATTTCTTGTTTTAATCCAGCTCAAAATAACATTTCTTGCCCTTTTGATATAAAAATGAATTTGAAGCAAAATGAATTTATAGATAAAAGTTGTCTTGCCCATCTTCTTAGAGTGAAATCTGGAAAAACATTCATTTTAGGAAGAAATGGATCTGATGATTCTATTAGGAATATAACCTGTGCATAAGATTTCCTCATTTGGAAACCTTGCAGAATTCTTGCCCTAATCTGAATGAGTAAAAGAAAGACAAACCACTAAATGCACTTTGAATATTTTGAAACTTTTATGTCAATCTTTATTATTGGATGAAGTAATTGTAACACTACTTTTTAATCAAATTTGACCAGTTATTACCGACATCTTAATTTCAGTTGTTTTTTATATCTGCTAATCCATGAAGTCTTTGTGGCCGATTGGTAAAAGCAGCTAGGCATAAACTAGACTCCTTCTGGCAATGAGGGTGTGAGTTCGATTCTCACCGAAGGCTTATTCTTTATTATCCGACTGCGCAGTTATTTGTTAACATAGAAACAACGGCTCTAATTGAATGTTGTATATAAAAACAACTGAAATTAAGATGACGGTAATAACTGGTCAAATTTAGTCAAACATTTATGCTTTTGAGAAAGTGTTTTCAAAACTTCTCTTGTGGCCTTTTTAATGGTATTTAAATCTTTGGTAAGTTATTATATACACAGTCAGTTTTATATCTGTAAAATTAGTGTCAAGGGGGGTAAATATTTAATGTGGAGCATAGGTTGGGTTGCTAGCTCCATGCCCAACCCTCTTCCTTTACCCAGGCTTGGGACCACCTATGGAAACTGCCTGTAGTTTTTTTTTCTTTCTGGCAGAGTAACCTTCTTAGTTTGACAACATTACAGGGCCAAAGGGCTCCAACTGCACTGCTATTTACCCATAGCTGGGGGGGGGGGAAGTGGATTCAAGGCTTTTTCCAAGTGCATTAGTGTGAAGTGAACAGCCTCGGCCGAAACTCTTGGTCCACCAATTCTGTTTTTCCCTGGCAGTAAACGTTACACTACTCTGCACCTCCCAATATGCATACTATGCAATCTCTTTTAATTAAAGACTCGTAATATATAAACACCTAGTAAGATAATGCAAGTTATCTCTGCACTTGTTAAATAGTAGTTGTAAGTATTTGCATCTCTCCTGAGTCAGCTGATAATTTATGAGTGTGTGCGTGCTCTTATCCAGTATGGATTTAATATTTTAATGTCTACCTGCTCTGGCCCACCTAGTTGGTTGAATTGATCATCTTCAGTAGTCGTTCCAAGCTTTCTTGCAGGCCTCTGCGGCATCCTAAAAAGAAATCTCCTTTTAAGGCCAACACAACAGATTAATAATTGTTTCCATTTTTGTGTTGAAGAGAAGAAAAAATATGATAGTTGCATGTGTATAGCAGATATTTTAATTTGGGTGGAATTTTTTTCTGTCTTTGTTAGTAATTTTTCAAAGTTGTTTTTTTTTTTTTTTTTTTTTTTTTTAAATTTAAAAAATTATTTTACAAAACTTTTAATTGATTTGACTTATTATTGAAACAACTTTTTGCTCCCATTCAAGCATAAGCATCCTCTTCCATTCTTACTCTTGTTTGTTACATTGCATTGACGGAGAAGAGAAAGGATGAAAGCTGCTAGGAGAATGAATAATAATCAGAAAATGTAATGGTCATACAAGCAGAATAGTATAACTCTGATTTACTTCATTTGGGAAAAATTACCGTGGATGGGATTATATATGAAAAGCATATAAACCTCTGTTTTGTTAATTTAAAAAAATCTTTTTAATTTTTTTTTTTTTAGCCTTTTTGGATGCCATATGAAATATGTTTGTATGCTTGTGAGTCTAGGAGTCTAGGATCGAGCATTTACATTTTGAGAAAATCTTCCTGCTTCCTCCTGGAATTGGATTTGTACTCTTAAAATATGTGATATCCATAATTATAGACTTTTTTTTTAAATAACCCACTTTTATATTTTAATGCAGCAAAATGGTTAACTACCCAAGTTATGCTGCTGCTGCTGCTGCTGCTTCTTCAGTCATCTTTTGTAAACTGATTTTATAATGCATCGTGGCATCTTTGCTTTAACGTTAATTTTAACAAATTTTGCTTCTCTTAGATACAAGTTTATATACACCTGCTCTTGTTAATCTTAATCAGTCCTTTTGCACATTAGAGCTTTTAACTATAGAGAGGGAGAAAAGGAAATATTACTACTATGAGATGTTGAAAATGGCCTAAACAGCCATAACATGTACAT
>VCCN01006457.1:2334506-2353495 GCA_006491835.1 Architeuthis dux
AAAAAAAAAGAAGTCTTTATATTATAAGCAAACAAATAACTTAAAATAAAAGCCATGACCTGGACATTGAAGCAATCTCAGATAACATTCAAAACAAAAAATCACATTGAGTAAGAAAAGAGTCAGCTAAATTTGTTTTCTTGTATGTATTTTTGTTTATGATAAATTATGCGGCTCCGATAGTCTCAATTATAATTTTTGTTTTTAGCTAAAAATGGCTCTTCAGGCTGAAATGGTTCCCGATCCCTGGTTTAGATGCTGTCTTGGATACAGCCATAATTTTCTTTTGTTTGGGATTTCCTTAATATATTCATTTTTCATTGCCAGTGACTCTCTTGTCCAAAAATGACATTTTTCTGTATCAAGCCAGAAGAGAAAGACAAATGTTTGAACTTCTCACCAATGTTCATTCCTATAAATTCATGTGGAACCCATTTTCCTAGGTTTTGAATTTTCCCCAAGGCTTGTTAATGATGTATATCAGTTTACTGATTGCACACAGTAAAGAGCTAAGTAAACTTCAAGGACACTTCTCTGATTTTCCTAACATTGTGCAAAAGATGGTGCTTGAAACTTGTACATCAACCTAATGTATAAAAATAAACTCTAATAATAGAAAATGTATAAAAATAAACTCTAATAATAGAAAATGTATAAAAATAAACTCTAATAATAGAAAAAGAAAATTATATATAAAAATAAATATTTAAATATTTTTTATTATTGATGTCCAGAAACATTTCTTGTCTTATTTTTAAATGATATTTTCAGTTTCTTTTGGGAAATTTTTCATTAATCACTGGATATTTTTGCTACCACCTCACTTTATTTCTTCTATTGCATGTATTAACAAGAAATTTTACCAAATGTGCTGCTTAATCATTAATTTTATTATACTTTGAACATTTAAGTTAATTGTTATAGCTACCTCAATATTTATTTTTGTGCAAATGCCCTGTTCAGGGGGTGTAGGTAGCCTAATGGTTAGCAGCATGAAAAATGGATTCTGCGACCATAATTCAAACTCTGGCTGAGACAGTTTGCATTCACTTCAATCTTATGCCCTTAGGAAAGGTCTGAATCCATCCCCCCCCACAAGCTATGGGTAAATAGAAGTGCAAAATGGGCTCTTCAGCCTTTGGTTGGCAACTAGTCTAGGAGACGGACAACTCTGAAATCAAACCGTGAGCATCGTGAGAGGCTTGCAATGGACAGAGTAGGGAATGTGTTCAAGAAATTTACGGTTAACAGAGCTCTGAAGCTTCGATAGGCCTAGCAAGGTGGAAGTGGATTATAATAAATTGCTCAAGTAAAATAAAGGAAAATAAAAACGGACAGACACAACAACGCGGTTGCCGTCTCCACAGTCCCACGGCACCTCAACTCCAGTATAAGTGGATTTGAATAAAAAAAAATGTCCATATTCTTATATTAAAAAATTGCTACTTTTGCAATAAATAGCAATCTACTTAGAGTTTATTTATTTCAAAAGATGGTAGTTTCTTTCTTATACCTGCTGGCTCTTTTTGTTTTGTCTATAGACAAAATTCTTAAGATATTTTTTTTAAGTTGGTTCCATCAAGATTCATAGTTTTGTTTGTGGGAAGAGTTAATTTTCTATTTCATTTTTCTTTGTACATATAGCCATAAAATAGTTGTTTTTTTTGTTTTTTCTTCTTTTTTTTCTGAGTTCTGCAGTTGGCTTGTAATTTCTTTTTCTTGACTGCAATAGTGGTTGTGTATGTTTACTGTCTGTGAATACAGAAGTCCTTGGTAGAAAACACCATAGTTAGGACATTATCTGCAGTCCATAAGACTATGTAACATTCATCTCTATTGGTTGGCTCTGTTATGCAATCCGTAAGCCTATTGTAACATTAATTTCTTTACCTCTCTATTTATTCAACTGGCAAATGATACTGAAATGCTGTGGAGAGAGAGAGAGAGCTAGCTGTTCTACTAGTGTGGCATAAAAGCTCTGAAGATACGTAATCTGCAGAGATTACTTCTGTAATTGAATACCTAGATAATTATTCTTGGTTTGTTGACTGCTAATATTCTGCTGTTATTGTTCAATATTCTAAATGAATAAAGGAAAATCTATTTCTCGTCTGCATTGAACAATAATTGGACTTTGTTTTTATTGTTAATTCTTCTCGTTAAGATTTTTGCTTCCTCCTGGGTGTTTTTTATTTATTTTTCTTAGATATGCAAGTAACTTCACCCTGATTTGTTTTTCTTGGCGGCATGTCTAACAATAGAGCATCTCTGTTTTGGCTGTGTTTTCATTTACCATCAGTGCCTATATTTATTGGTCGAATGATTTCTAACTTGGGATGTCTGAGTCTTTAGGGATCTGCAGAGAAACTGTTTGGAAACTTATGTATGAAGTTGAAAGCTATTTTTATTATTAACTGTTGTGTAAAATCTGATTTACAAACAAACAATAAAGTAAAAAATGAATCTTCTTTCTGGTCTAGAGTGTCAATATCTAAAGATCCCCATGGGTTATACATTTTGAAGAGGCTCTCGCATTGAAACTGAGAGTTTCAAAATTCCTCTGTTATATTTAATATATCTTACTAGCATAGTACCTGTAAAAAATGACTGGATTATTTATATATGGATTGGCACTTCTACCTGAAATCAGATTATTTGTGCACACTGCCTCGGATCCAAGTGTTGCTCCTTGGCCCTCTGCCTCGGATCAAAGTGTACACTTTTGCAGAAGTTGGACAGAAAAAAAAAGTCACACTGTACATTATATAGATAGGTTTGTGTAATATTAGATAGTCTGAAAAGTTTTTGTTTTTGTCGTTAGATGGCATTAGAAACATTTAGTTTCTACTGATTTCATTAAAAAAATCACTTTGATTGTATTGCAACAGCTGTCATGTTGGTACTTTTTAACATTTTTTTCAAAATCTGCGTATTTTTGTTTATTGATTCTAACATTGAAGATGGAAGACAATAAGCAACATTTTGGGCATATGCTTTTTTTTCTTCTGTTTTAAGAAAAGTAAAAATTCAGCTGAAATGCCAAGAAAAATTGCGCAGTTTATGGAGAAAGTATTGCGAATGATTAAATGTGTCAAAAATAGTTTGAAGTTTTGTGCTTGACATTCCTTGTTGAACGATGGTCGAGTAGATCAGTTGAGATTGATATCTGTCAAATGAAGACATTAATAATCAATGTTACATGATGCATAAGATAGCCTACATAGACAAAATATCCAACCAAGCATTAGAAATCATTTTGCACCAGCTTGGTTACATTAGTCACTTTAATGTGTGGCTTTTACACAAGTGAAAAAAACCTACTGGACCATATTTCCATGTGTGATTTGCTACTTAAGCATAATGGAATGTTCTGGTTTTGAACCAAGTTGTGATGTGCATAGAAAAGTGGATATATTCACAACAATGTGGAATGCAAGAAAGCAAAATGAACCATCACTAACCATACCAAAGACTGGTCTTCATCCATAGAATGTAATGCTGTGTATATGGTTGGATTGAAAAGGTGTCCTCGGTACTCATACAAGAGTAGGGTGCAAAGATTTAAGACAAGAGTTGAATACAAGGATATACATAGAAATAATCCCTTACATTGTTTTCGATTGCACAAGACGAGGTTAGAAAACAACAAAAAAAAAGTCACTGTTTTTGGGCAAAATGGCAACTAATAAAATTAAGATGAAGGTAAAAAGTTGAAAATTAAAAATAATATTATTTAATTGTTTTGGGTTAAAATAATTTACTTAGTTTTGTTTTTAAAATAGTCTTAAATAAAAGGAAATTTATTTGTGATGAGCTGTACACACTTTCTATTTTTTGTTGTTTTCTAACCTTGTCTTGCGCGATCGAAAACAACGTAAGGGATTGTTTCCGTGTATTCAAGGGGAATAACTCTTTTGTGTTAAATCTTTGGAGCCTACTCTTGTATGAGTACCGAGTCCTCTACTATGAAGTCCTTCTGCAGAACCAAATGATTCATTTGACAAAAAGTGTTTGGAATTAGTTAAGAGGAAGGGCATAATATTTCATGAGCATAATGCTGAACAGCATATTTCTTTGGTGACTAGGCCAAAATTGTTTACAGTTTGGCTGGGAAGGTTTAACTCCTCTGCTGTATTCAAGAGTTATTGCAACTTTCGATGACCATTTATTCCAGTCTTTACAGAATTGTGTTAATAAAAAAGATTTCAATTCCCTGAAAGACTGCAAAAAGCACATAGTGGTTCTTTGCTGAGAAAGATAAAATGTTCTGGGGGAATTGAATTATAAAGTTGCCTGAAAGATAGAAAATAGTAAATATGTTGTTTAATAAAATTAATTTCGAAAAAGAAAGAAATTATTTTTACTTAATGAACCTTTTTGACCAACCATAAAAGTGAATTTGATAATGACCTACATATCTACCTACAGTTGTTGTTTTGTGTGAACTAAATTTTCTGTTTACTTAATGTACAACCAACATACTTATCTGATAAAATGTACCCATCGAGTATCTAAACCAGTTAATAGGTTGATAGCAAAATTTTAACTTCACCATGATGTAAGTTATTTTTGTTTATCGTGTATCTTGGTATCTGTTTAAAGCCTCCTTCCTTGTTGTTTTTAGCTCCTGAATAAGTTCAGAAATAGGTTTACTATTGCTTACTGACTAGTTAATGTCACCTTTTTATCTGTAGAAAGGGCTCCTCCCTGATTTCTGTTTTTTTTCTTCCTCATCTGTGTTAACCAGAAGATTGAAATGGACATTGTGGTTAGTAGTTTAATATTCTAATCATTGAACTCTGAACTTGTAACATGTACACGAAGCACACAAATGCACACGCCTTTTTCTCCTATTTCATATAATTGATTGTTGTTTATGTATTCCTGTAGACTCTTAGACTCCTGTAGGGCCATAACAACACCATGCCAGCAGGGTCAGCTCCCCTCAGCTGGGCTCATGTCTGTCTAGACACCTTTTGACTCCCTCTCAACTGATCTTCTCTAGATCCAATTAGCAGGGTCAGATTAACCTATACCAGGGCCCTAGGCTATTAGCAGTATGGGGCCCGCCCCCATTTTGTGTATAATTTTAAGTGATACAATCTGTGAATAAAGTGGATTGTTATGTGTAATGTATTCATTCCATTTTATAAAGAGATATTTTTTAGGACATTTTTATTAAGTTTTAAGATATTATTAACAATATCTTAATTATAGTGAGTGCTCAGACTTCACATCAGGGAATGTTCTTATTTTGACAGTTTTATTGTTTAGCTCATTTTCCCTGTAGTAGTAGTGATACATTTCTAAATTGATGTTTATTTTGAGCCCTACGCCGTAGCGTAGTTTGCATATAGGTTAATCCGGCTATGGCCCTATCAAAAATAAAATGAAGAAAAATATGAATATCCCAGAATTTTCCCCAACCCCTAGGCTTAAGCCTACTCAACCTTATAGTATAATCCAGCTCTGCCAGTTTGGCCTCCCAACTCTTCTTATTTCACTTGTCACTTGAGCTGATTTCATGCTCTTAAACATGGTTCTGTTGTTCCAAGTCCCTATCCTGGTTTTTGCCTTTCTCACTAGAAGGTTGTCCAGTGAACTGACTCTGTAGGCTTTCACCAGCATGAGTCTTGTGCCCCCCTGAAGAGGAATCTTCCCGACAGGCTGTTGTATATTTTAAAAACTGTGTATATTTGTTAAAAAGATTTTAGTTTTGATAATAAATATTTTTCTTTTAGACATCTCTAGTTGAATGTAAACAATTGTTCTTGCAGAAACAGATGTACAAATAACATTTCAGTGTAACTTTTAATTTTAGTAGAATATTTTGCTGTATTGCATTATTTAGAAATGTAGCTCTAGCAAAACAATTGTGTGAAATAATTATAATTATCATTTATTATATATGGAGCTTAATAGGTTTATTTGTAGATAAAAGATAAATTTGCTTTGAGATGTCTCATGTGTTGCACTAATTTCTATCTTGTATAGACTTGGAGCAATTATTCTGATTCATTTGAAAAGGAGTCCCTTTCTGTATGTTATTGAAGAGGCATCTTTTGTGGGTTATTTGGAAGGCATGTCACATGGCTATATGGGCTAAATATTTTTGTAACTCGCAAAATTAGGCTTTTAAGAAAGAAAGAATGATTTCATATGATAAAGGGTAATGATACCTTATATTACAATGACCTTTTTAAGTAATATGTTAACCTATTTATCTGTTAGCTTTTAGATATAATTATTTCAAGTCTGAATATTATAAACAATGGTTAATTTCTTTGTAGATTATTTCAAGGAAACCTTTGTCTATTGCTTTTTTTTTCTTTAAAATTTTATAGTCTTTATTATTAAGTTAAGTAATGCCCTCTACACTGGCTATAGCTTCAGCTGTCCATGCTCGGCCTGTTTGCGATATGTGAAATAAACTTAAGAGGCGACAAGCAACCAAAGTGGTGTCACTCACTTTACCCTGCTCTTAATTATTAAAGAATTTAATCTGGTATTCTTGATTGAAACTGCGTTTCTTTCTTTCTTTTTTTTTTTTCTTTTTTTTAAATTTTTTTTAAAATTTTAAAAAAATTAATATTTTTATTTTTATATTTTGATCAAGTAACACATTTTTTTTCTAGCACATCTAGTAATTAGTATGTTGATTAATCTTGGACCATTAAAAATAGCTTCGAAAGATTAGCTTGAAAAACAATTCCATATTTTCTGATTAGTATCTTCTCCAACTCGTGTAATAGTCCTTTGAATTCACCGACTTTTCATGAATCCACTTATTTTTGGCTTCCTATCAGTTTATTTGTTCTGCTTTCCTGTCATTTGAGCCCAGTAGTTTTCCGTCGTTGACTAAGCTCTAACTTATTGATCACTAAGCACAACCTCGACTCTGCACTTGATCCTCTCTTGTTACTCTTCACACTACAAAGAAGCAAGCAGTGTTCATGTTTTGTAAGCTGCTCTGATTCTCAATACAAGCAGTGTGCATTTGCACTTCGTGTCCATATCATCATTGTTATGGACACAGTGTACATATCATCAATGAAAGTTTATTGTATGACAGTAGGACAAACATTTAATTGTTAAAAAAAAAAAAAAAAAAAATTGCAAATATTAGTGTCCAATGTGCTGGTATTATGATTAGGGGACCGTCTACCAAAGCTTGATATGGACAGTTATATGGCTTGGCTGAGTTGCAAAAGAGCAGTTGTCCTCCAAGTACTCTTGTAAACCATTTATATTATAGTCTGTCATATATGGTAGATTCCTTAACAGCCCTGTTTTGTCAAATATTCATTGTCTGCTCATCCAATGCTTTTCTTCCTTCCATTCTTTTAGAGAAGTACATCCTTTATTTCTTTGCATCAACTCTATACTTTGAGAAATTTCTAAAGATTACATACTCTTTTAAAAGGTTTAATATATAATTTCTTTTCACTATTAAAATAACACATTGTTATGAAGACAAGACCCTTGTTAAGTATAAGAGAAATCTATGCATCTGTTCTTATTTATTAAGCTCCATTTTCTGTCTTTCTCTTTGGGTTTATCCATAAGAAGGTGGGTTAGAATAGATCTCTCTCTCATAAAAGGAGTCAGAAAGATAACCAGGTTTATGAAATAACTGTCCTGTTCAGTTTCTATTGAGCAACGTATACCCTTTCTCAGTTTTCCTTTAACATATCGGAGGATTATGATGGCTCAAAACCTTACATATTTGAAATGGAGCAAATAGCTTCTAGGTATGTGATTAAAGACTACAAAAATTATAAACCATAAAACCTTCTTTTTAACTTTTTGACAATAGGATCCAGTGTACCCTCAAATTACACTTATAATTTATCTGCTCTTTGCAAATAACATTGACGAACACTAATGAATAATAGGTAATCCTACTTCTTGAGGACAACCCCCCCCCCCTTAAATGTAAATATTAAAATGACAATTTATATTTGGTCTAGAACTTTTGTTACTTTTTCTTTAGTGATCAATTTAAGCTTATTCCTCTTGTCTCTTTATTGATTTTTATTCATAGGCTTGGAATCAAATTGTTATATTGGTTACTTTACTTGCTTTGCTATTTGCCTATGATTAATAATTCCTATGACAATTTTAAGTTTAAAAAAAAGAGGGCATTATTTTATATATTTTTTACTTGTTGTCTCTTTGAGTTTGATACAGATTTACATTATACTGATCAATCTGCTTTATATCTTTCATGTATTGAATCTTTGTAGCATAACATTTTTAAAAATGCATCTAGGATTTGTCCAACAAGTGAATTTGTAAGAGGCAGCTTAGTACAGTCTTGTTCACTTTTATTTTCATAACTTGGTGTTGAACCAGAAAATCAAATTTCAGCTTTTCAGTGTCAAAATTTCTAAAACTTTGTGTGTTTCTCTCTCTTTTTTGAAAGTATTTGACATTACATTTTTATTTTGTGAAGTACTAACTGAAGTACTTCATTTGAGATGGGTGTGAGAATTGGTACCTTTTGTGAACAGTGCTACTTCTTTTCCTGTTGTTAAGAAGAAAAAAATGTAGCCAAATTAGGCCACGGCATCACAACAATCTTATCAAAAACATTTTCTCTCCTTCCCAGTTGTAAATATTTTTTCATTACATTGACAGTGCTGTCTGTTTTTGAGATTTTTAGTTTTTTTAAAAAAACTTTAGTTATTCAAAATAAGATGTTTTTGTGACCTTTTGTGGGTTGTGAAAGGTAATATGGGGGTAAGGAGGGACAAAATGTGGCTTGCTTTAGTTTTTGCAATTTAGTCATGTGAATTGAAAAAAAGCTGAGTCTTGAATTCTCTGTGTGTGTGTGTTTTTAAAGAAACGCAATATGTTGACTGTACATAGTGCTCAATATTTTAGTGAATAAAACAGCATATCAAAATGTTATATATGTTAAGGGATTTGCTAAAGATTGACAGTCCATTTCATTGCCATAAGCAACTGATCAGGCGAATGGTTTAAAATCAAAAGCACAAATCATTTTATAAAAATATTTTTGAAGCAGACTGTCAAATCCATAACACACACACACACACACACACACACACACCTGTGTGTATGTATATATATGTGTGTATGTATATATATGTGTGTATATATTATATATATGTATTGTGTATATATATATATGATACACTTATGCATCAATATCCTCGTAGACCTTAGTTATGATCCGAAGAGAGCTCAATACAAAGGTAGACCGAATATTTGTGGGAATCAATTTTAATGGTTCATTACAAGCGGTACAGCTGGTTTCACATATAGATTTTCATAATGAACATTTGAATGTTATTCCCAATTGTATATGGATATCCATGTTTCATGTGGGCATGTTTAGTTTTTTGTTATGTGATTGGCTGGTTGATTCTTCCAACGTAATAACCACCACTTCAGAACCATAAAATAGATAACATGTTAAAAAAAGATTAATGGGCACATATACATAAATGAACAACAGATATAAAATAAGGGAAAAAAGATTAAGAATCACATAAACACAAACGAATACAAACACGTCCACATGAAACCTAGATATCCATTGGACGAATCAACCAGCCATTCATATAACAATAAACTAGATGTATAAACACAATTGGAAATAACATTCAAATGTTCATTATGAAAATCTATGTGAAACCAGCAGTACTGCTTGAAATGAACCATTAAAATTGATTCCCACACGCACACACATATATGATTTGATGTTCCTTGAATAAAGACATTTTGTTCAATACAGCAAATGAAATGGCTATAAAAAATCATACACTTGTCATTTTCATTTAAAAGTATGAATTCTTTTGGCAATAGCTGCACTTAAAAAAAGATTCTATTTAATGCTTCAAATCCAAACCCATTTGCAATAATACCCTATTGGTGAGAATATCTTTGTTTCTTCCTTTCTGTCTTATCACTTCATTCAATTTCCTGTTTTACGATTATTTTTTTTCCCTCTTAAAATAATGAAAGGAGCTTATGTAAAATAAGCTCATTAAATAATGAATTTGTCTCACCCTCAGTTATGTTCTTGCTATTTGGGGGATTGGCTCCTTGTTTTTAGTCCTGCATAAATACTCTATATTATATGATTTTGGGTGCAATCTGAAAGAATTAAGTGTTGGGTACCAAAAAATAACTCATTACACATTCTTCTAGCCTTTTTTTGCTTTTTATAAAAATTTTAGCATTAGATTTTCACACAGGAAAGGATACCCAAAAAGATGAGCTTGGGTAGGTGGGTGGTTTTTTATTTATTTATTTAAAATTCTTTTTAAAAAAAATTTTTTAAATAAATAATTAGTCCTTTTTTATTGGGAAGGGGAATGGAACGGAACGGAAAAAGTGTGTAATTTCAGCCAATGTTCAAAAATACAATTTTCCAACACAGTACATCTTAAACACCAGAAATCAGTCTCTGTCATTTTGTAGTTTCATCTATTTTATTAGATTGAATCTTGGTGCTTACTTTTTTCTCTTCTTTACATCCTCTCTCAGTGCTGAGAAATAACAAAGTAGAACTAGAAATCACGCCATTGTCAGGGGAAGTAATTGTGCAGTGATCCGCCCAAAAATTTAATCACTACTTTCGTAACCCATTGCCCATTCTTCCACAAAATTTCATTGAAATTCATAGAGAACTTTTGGAGATATCGTGTGGCGATGTGATGTGGATATATGGGGTAGGGGATTGTGCATGGATCTTCCCCAAAATTAATCACTACTTTTTTTTTTAGCGTATTGTCCACCCTTCGACAAAGTTCCATGGAAATTCAAGAACTTTTGGGGATATCGTATGGACAGTCATTCGTGTATACATGTATGAAAAAAATGGAACGATATCTCTCGAGCAAAAAAAAAAAAGAAGAAATTTAACCACTTCTTACTCACCATGCCACAAAATTTACAAGAGTACTTCTGGAAATATCTTGTGGACAGACAGAAAGATGGACGTGACTGAATACATATACCTCTCCAACTTTGTTGGCCGAGATAATTAAAGCATTTCTAGTGTAATCTTTAATTAGTAGCTTTTATTTACATCTGCCTGAACTTGTCAAACTTGTTTTATTGACATCAAAAAAGATGTCCAACTGTAAAATATGCTTATGTTTTATGCATAGTCTCTTGTATATATGAAAGTTTGATTTGTATATACATTGTATGGAGTGGTTCATTAAGAAGTAAATCTGGAATCTTGCTTTGATACATATGATAATTTTCAAGAGTTCAATGATTATGTTAACCTCTTTGAAAATCAACCTTTTGAAAAAAACCAAACTTCCGGTTTATATGTGCATAAGATGTGAGAACATAAGCCAACTCTCTATTTATTGTTAAGGTAACCAATAGCCAAGCTTGATGCAAAGTACTTGAAAATATATTTTCTCTTTTGTGAAGATGGCCCTGTTGTCTGGGGCCTAGAATACACCGACTGCATCCCCTGCAGAGTGGTAAGACACCCCCAAACAGGGGCCACCTGTTTTTTCACCAAAGTCACAAGACTATTTAAAAAAATTTATAAACTGATTTCGGCATTAAATGACTCAAGGGTTGATATGCTGCTAAACAAATTAATCAAGCTTTTGTGAAGAAAACTCAAATTTTTAGAAAAAAATTTGAATCCTTTCTAAGTTGTCATTAATATTTTCTTTAAAAGTTTTGTGCGAATTTGTCTGAAAATTTTACTCTCTTGGTGAAAATACTCATCAAATTTGGCAAAATCTGACCGAAAATTTGAAAAATTTGGCCAATTCGATCAAATATGTGATTTCCCCTGGGTACCTTAGTGAAACGTGAAACAATTCCTTTGTCCTAAAAACATTTGAACAAAAAGTGTTAATAGAAATAGAGGTCCTGCTGAGAGTTAAATGCAATGAAATCATACATACAGCTATTTTATGGCAAGTTGATTTTAGTTTTAATGTACAACTAGAGATCAGACGTACATAAAAAAACATAATGATTTTGCCTCTTGTGGGATTTCAGTACACAATAGGGCCATAACTTTAGTTATTACATCATTAGTAATGAGATGGGACCACACCTCGCCAGATTATGAAAGAATTGGGCAATGGTTTACCCACCCAGGAAAATTTGATTCCTATTTAATTGCCAATGTTGAGCACTTCTCTCTAAGTGCCACTTGAGAATTCCAGGTGCTGTGAGTAAAGAGTGTTTCTTGTGGTAACAATAGAACCTTATGACTATATCACCATAACAACTGCTAGTTTAATCCTTTTAAGTATCTTTTCAAGCTTGTAAAATGTGCAGTCTGAAAAATGGTGATTCCAATCTTCTTAAAAAGATTACCATTAATTTGAATTAATATAACTCTTGATTCTTAGATTTTTAATTAACCTGTTTCAACGAAAGTTAATACAATGAATTGATATTTGTTTATGAAAATCTAGTTTTCTTAATCTCTTGTCGCACTATATTTAATCCTGAGTTGGTATACTTGGTGGAACCAATTTTTTAAAAGCTGATTTTAAACAATATATTTTCCCTACTGTCTGGCGGCACTATTTGTAGTCCATTGGATCTAATAAGCTGACAGACAGCACATTATACTACTTAAATCAGTAGTCCATTGATTGCTATATAATGGTCATGTAATGCCAAACAGTGGCTAAATAGCTACTGAGTCAGAAAATGGAATCTGCGAACCTGAGTTCAAATCTGGGTCAGTTATTGATGTCATTTTGATGTTAATGGCCTTTCATAAAAGTATGAATCTTTCCTGCTCCTGGCGCATTACATAATTAAGTAAAAATTATTTTTGCAATATTTAAGACAATTATCCATTTATTTATTTTAAATGTTTTGAATTTGTGAGAGTTGCTTTAATCACGTCATTACGCCCAAAATCTTATATGTATTTATTAATAGAATATAAATGTTGTTTGATATAAATAGTAGACATGGTAAGTAGAACCAGCATCCTTTCTAGCCTGGTCCATCTTTTGGACCTTTGCTGCTACCTTTGACCTTCTTGTCTAATTACTAGGCTCTGTAAGATTCTCCTACCAGCTCTGTTCCAAAATTGGTCAAGAGATGCTCATCAAAATATATTATGTCCAATGATAAATTCAGTATATCAGGATAATAAAAATTTTCGGTGTCTGAGAGGGAGAAGTTCATTCGAATAAAAAGTTCATACTAGGAAAAGATACATGGTCAACTGGGGTTTAAAGACCAGTGAATCCTGTGAGTGTTGTGAAAGGGTGCAAAACCTTGAACACGTTCTGCAAAACTACCCACTCTCATCTGATTTAGCTAATACTGACCTGGTAAACATCAACCAAACAACATTAGAGTGGCTGGTTGTCTTGTGCTACAAGCTATGATGACAAGGAAAAGACGACTTGGTTTTTTCAAAAATGATCAATGGAAGAGAAGTTTGAAAATAAGTTAAATATTTTCATGCCAACTTCTAAAGAACTGAAGATTTTTCTCCAGGATTGATTTAAAAGCTGTAAATATTTCAGAACATCTGGATTTATGAATGTATTGATGTTATAGATTTTAATGGCATGGAAGGATTGTGTAACATTAAAACCTTTTATCTCCAAGGTTAGCATAATGAACCAAAGCTCCACAAAACATCAATGTTATTTGCAATAGATAAATAAAGGAAGCAGAAGAAAGAAAAACCTGATCAGTACAGGGCTCCAGACTAACTTTATTCACTACCATCCCGGAACCGTCACGAAAAACAATCCTCACCAAATAAAAAAAAAAAAAAAATATCTTCCCTTGACGTTCCAGGATGGAAGTGATTTAAAAGAAATTAAAAAAATCACTTCTGTCCTGAGATGCCCCCCCGGGAAGATAGTTGTTCATCCTGAACACTTTTTATTATCCACGGGATGACAGGACAACGTTAATTTCAAGCCCTGCATCAGTAAATAGTTATAAAAAACGAGAAGAACGTGAATGATAAAATGATTGATTCATTCAGAATATAAACAGTGAAAGTTGAAAAAAGCTGGCATTTATTTTTGGCTCTTTTCAGATGAGAATAAACTTTATTTTTCCAATATATTTACAGGCTCAAGTTATTTGAATGATCTTTCAGTATCTTCTCTTTCTCATATAACCAATATCAAATGTTGTTTATAAAATGTTAAAAAGCTTAGATTTTAGAAAGTTCTGTTTTATAAAATTCAGTGCTGTGAAAGACAAGATCTAATTAAAGTATAGCATGTCATAGATTGTGTGACAAGAATTAATGTAAGGCCGAAGAATGGATCGGCCGAAACGTTGTGTTTACAACACAAACGACAAGGTGTTCAATTGTTCGAAGAACCATTTGAAAGAAGAATTAATGTTTACCAGTAGAGCCATGTCAATATTTATTCTACTTCTTTTAATAATAATCAGTATTGTAGTAAGTGAATACGTGTAGTTGAAGATGGCTTCGTGGGTAGAGTATTTGGATAAAATTGCTCCAACTCTGAAGTGCTTGGCTGGGAGTCAGCCGTAATGGAATGCTACTTAGTCTACAGGAATGTCAGTCTCTTTGAATTTATCATCAAAATGTTTGCCACACTTACACAGAACCATCTATTTGACAGTGTCTCACTAATGCACCACAGATTGTAATAGTGCGGGACAACATATTGATGTTCAAAAAGGATGATTTTACGACTTCATATTCAGTGTTTGATCTTGAAAAAGCAATTGATTGAGTTAGATTTATAAAATTTATGCATCTATCAATGATGAAATTGATTCAGCATAAGTGGCCTGCTTTGCTTGTTAAGTTGAATTATACTGTTTAAGAGATCGATTTTGGTTATTATTATTTCATTTACTTACTAGCATGGTATCTGTTAAGAATGACAAGAATATTTACATATGAATCTGCACTTCTGCCTAGAGTCAGAGTATCCGTGCATTTTACCTAGGATCTAATTAAGATCCTAGGCAGAGTGCCCGGGAGCAATACTTCAATTTTAAGTATTGCTCCCGGGCACTTCTGCCTAGGATCAGAGTGTAGTATCTCTATGCTCATTAAAACGTGTTACACAAAAAGAAATTGTTTTTCACTTTCCTAAGTTGTTGTCGCCAGGCAACAATTCACGTCATAATAATTGCTTAGCGATATCTGACGTCATGACGCCTTAGAGTTATGCACAAAACACACACACACATGTAGCATTTTATGTGTGTTTTTTAAAAAAAAAAAATGAAAGGCTTAATTAGATTTAAGATCATTTTAAAATGTCTATTCAAACTGGGTTTGAGAAATGAGAGATCATGTTTGGTTATTAACACTTTCAGTGCTTTCTACAAAGATCTTTGTAGATAACATTCCTGGGTCACAAATGCCAAATAGGAAGGTCTTCATTTTTTTAGTAGTACTTTACTTCCCTGGTGTAAATATATCACCCAGTTCCCTGTCTCAATGGTGGTCTCAAGGAAATGGGTAGCACAATAGAGAGTATAACTGTAAAAATCGAGTAGCATTTGAAAGTGTTAATAGTATATGTATGTGACTTTCATTAATCACTGCTACCCACAACACAGGGTTTAGGTTATTCATGTGTTCTGACATTTATATGTATCTGGACTTTGCCCAGCCCTAACTGTTCATAGTAGAAACTTGAAATTTTGCACACACACTCCCCTCAATGAGTAGGGAAAATTTATTTTTGTTTTTTGAAAGTTCCCCTCCAAAATAGGTTTTTAGTGGGGGATTTAATTTACAATGTAAGTTTATTCCAAATTGATCCCTTAGTTTGTGTCCAGCAGCATTCTCACTTTTAAAAAAAAAGTTTTTTTAAAAAATGTCTATTTAGTGATCTCTGCCCACCAACACCACTGTTAAATTTACAAGGTAAAAAGAAGCATATATAGGTGTCAGTGATTCATAATTTCCCTTGGAATGCTAGTTTTTCTTATATTCGAACAAAAACTATTATTTAGATATTTTCCTGTTTGTGATGAAGAAAAAATTATGTATATAAAGGGGTAAATAGTGTATAAACAACTGACAAAGGTACCTATTATTTATGTAAATACCATATCTAAGTCTTTTGTACTTTTCATTTATCCAGCCCTTTATACCACCCCAATCTTCACAGGTGAGTAGGCAGCTTTCAACTTGAATAGGTATTAAAACTTGACTCTCCCTCCCACACGCAACTTTTATGCTAGTAACCTTTTTGTTAATCTATCATAATAATAATGATATAGGTGTTTTCAAAATTGAACAGAAAATGCCATAGTTCCCAAGGGGTGCTTTAATATGAGTTGTTTACAAGAAATGATTTCTGTTGCCTGAAAGCAACATTCTTTGCTGTTAAAGGACAAAGAAAGTGTAGAATAACAGTGTGTGAAACGTAAAAAATATGGCAGACTGTTGAAATATGATGAAGGATTTTAACTCTTGGGCAGTGGCGTAGCAAGGGTTCTCAGTGCCCGGGGGCAAAGTCAATACTTTTCTAATCCCATTTTGGCCATGTGGTCACAGTCCTCTATACGGATGAGTCCTCTGTCCCCTTCTTTCCTCTTCATACAGTCTATCTATGTCATCCCTGGGGTGCAGGGCCTTGTGCATTGTCATAAGTTTCCTAGTTGTGCCACATCCTAGGAGGCCATGATTATTAATCAACAGCCATTATAGGTCGGAGGAAATTTTGCACCTCTCACACTAGCACCCTGGAGGCGATTGCCCCTTCTTGCCACACCTCTGCTCTTGGCTAACCAAAACTTACCAAATAATTTCTGTCTAATCTCTCATTAAGCCGCCATCAGTTCTTTTTTAAAAAAAAATTTTATTGGAACAAGCTTCTTCCTTGTTATTGACAGCAAGAGAGACTTGTTTCATCAGAGGAAAGAATTCGGAATGGTTATAAAACTAGAAGTTCCAATTTTTGTTTGGACAAATGAATCTCTCCTTTGCATCCTCGATGTGTCAACACAACGTTTTGGTCGATCAATTCTTCGGCCTTCTGACTGGAGAAAGAAAGGGCCAAAGAATGGATTGTCTGAAGAATTGTATTGACATCCTCAAGGATGCAAAGAAGAGATTCAATTAGAAGTTTGAATGTTAATGACTCTACAAAACTAGAAATATTTGTAGATTTGGCTCTGTGGAACAGAACTGCAGTCGTTTTTGTACAGACCTTAATTTATGATGTCCTAGTTGTACACAATTAATATCTTAGTGATAAGGAGGTTGTTAGTTGTAAAGAGATTACCATGCTGGTGATAGTTGGATCATACTGTGGTCTAAGCAATTATCCATGTCTTGGAGAAAGTCATACTTAGAAGTAATCTTGTATGGTTGTTAGGCAATGAATATCCTCTTACTATTTATTGGAGAGTGATTTGCTTGGTTGTGGGTATTTAAAAAAAAAAGAAAGAAGAATTTCTTATCTATAAGTCTATGCTAATTTTAACATGGACTAATGATAGTGTATTAAAATAAATCTTTTGTCTCTTCCAGGCATAGAGAAATGTATTTATCCTCTAAAATAATAGAACAGTTTTCTGGTTAAGTGGAACATGGAATCTGGATAGATTTTGGTCCCCATAAGTGGACATTCTTCAAACGGATTTGCATAAAAAAGGACAAAACTATAGATTACGTTTGATTCTGTTCTTGTACAATTGGTCCTAAGCGGCTATTCCTTGTAACCGATGTTCAGCCTAAGCGGAATCCACTGTATATATACTAATCTGAAATAACTAAGGTATATTGGTTATACTTTGAGGTCTTCTCTCCAACTCGATTAATTCTTCTTTCAAGTAATTTCTTAGACCTTTCTCATCTATAAACTTGTTTGAGTAAATCTATTAGAAGCTAATGCCCATCGCTTTGGAACACTTATTATTCGTAGAATTAGATTTCCCCCCTCCACTCATATGGGTGCCTCTGTTGACAACCGGTGGCTACTGTTATCATATAGAGTTTGGTTATGGTCTGGGTTTGGGTTTGGGTCGGATCAACCTAATATAATTTTCTTCTCCTTCTTCATGGAGATTTTTCGTTTGTGGCATTGAAAACAAACCTATTCTATGCCAAATAGAACATGACTAACAAAAGAAATGACACCATTCAATCAACCTTTATATCTCCAATCTCAACCTCTAATCTCTATCCTGATTAAATTCAGTGCTTTTTATTATGTTTATTGCTTTTTATTATGTTTATTGCTTTAGCATCCTTGTGTCTTGATTTGAAAAATCTCTTGATGTTTTTCTTTTTCAAATCTTCAAATGTAAAACCTTTGGTTTTGCATATGACTGTCTTTTGCTTGTGTTCTTTTATTTATTTATCTATTTAAAATCTCTATTGCACAATTTCTTATAAATTCTTAAATCATGCTGATTATATTTGATGTTATACAACAAAGTTATCATAAATTTGCTGCTTAGAAAAAAGGCTCCTTGATTTGAAGTTCCCACTCCCAGTACTTGAAATTCTGAAATGGGATTTCCTACGTGCTACTGAGCCAAGCAGAATAGTATATAACTTCTGTTTTATTTTTTTTAAAGGGATCTTGGGATGGACTCTGGTTTTGATATGAGTAAATCTTGGCAAATACCTTTGTTTTATACTTGGGGAGGAATTTCAGTTATGTGTTGATTCTTTACAACATAATTGTTTTAGTCTATAACTTTGAGAAGAGTCATCAACATTACAACTCTAGTTTGGACAATCGAATCTCCTCTTCCCATCCTTGATGTTGTCAACATGTTTTGGACAATCCATTCTTCAGCCCTTGTTGGGTATATAATTGATCTTGTTGGCATATTAATGACCACATTTTTTCATCGCCTCTTTTCTTGAATCCTACATCTGACATTAAGCCAGCTTCAGTGTAGTTCGGCTGGATTTAAACTAATAAGAAAAATGGTAGTTAAATTTGGTATGTCTGATATCAGAATAAAGATTATTTTTAAAAATATTGATATTCACAAATGTGACCGTCTTTACTGAGAGGAAATTTTTT
>VCCN01006457.1:2368489-2380464 GCA_006491835.1 Architeuthis dux
GGGCTAGCATCCCTGGACCCTGTAAAAACTCACATTTGCTACAAACAATGATTGGGTGTTCAATGGATCGGTTGAGAAATGGAGTCAAAGATCATGGCCTCATGTGTCGGATGGAATTCTTTTTTTATTCTCCTTCTGTGGTTTTTATTTAATTCTTTTTGTTTTTTAAAGGCTCCTCTTGAAAATCTTCATGAATAATTTTTTAAAGTTTTTACATCTATGTTAGCATATGAGGTGAAAAGATTGTTAGCATATATAATTTTCTTAATCAGCAAATGGAAAGTACCTCCCCCCCCTCATTTTGCTTGTAGTTAATAAGTTGTAGCTACTTGATATAATTTATTGAATTTGTAGATTATTTTTCAATTTGATTGCTAGTTATGTATGACTGAGCGGTACTAACTGCTGGATTTATAAATTTTAACTATTTTTTTTTTTGTCCTCTTAAAAGATTTCATTTAGCATATTATATTTTCACAGGAATGTTTCCTGTTTCATGCATGGTTAAAATTAACCGTAATTAACCACTGCTACCCACAATACTGGTTTATTGCTGGGTTATTCATGTATTCATTTATATGTATCCAGTCTCTGTCCAACCCTAACTGTTCATAGTAGAAACTTGAAATTTTGCACACACACTCCCCTCAATGAGTAGGAAAATGTTTTTTGTTTTTTGAAAATTTCCCCTTAAATAGGTTTTTAGAGTTTAATATGCAATGCAAGTTTATGCTAAATTGGTCAGTTTGTGCCTGCTTGTTTTTTTGTTTTTTTTAAAATTCAGACCTTTTTTAGTGCCCAACAAAAGGCGAGAGAAGTAACTTATTCATTGATCACCCCTTTTTCCCACTTTTTAATTGATCACCTCCACACAACATATATGGGTGGCAGTGATTCATAATTTCCCTTGGAATGCTAGTTTTATCTTGATTTTAATCTTTATGTGAAATAGTTACATGACTTTCTATGCTGAAGATCTGTCCCTTTGATATTTCATGAGTATTTTTTTTTTTTTTTTTAAATTGGAGTTGGGGGCTTATTTTTATTATATCTTTAGTGCCGTAAACTTTCTTACAATTTACACATGAAAGCTTAATGTTATCTGTGCATAATTGAAGAATATACTGATCAGTCTCCAAATTAGTATACATCCCTTAATTTTTTAATGTTTAAAATTGGTTTGTGCTCAATAAATTAATTTGGAGCAGTATATCATTTAACTTTGGTCTAAGTCATTTAACTTAGACCAAAGTTAAATGACTTAGACCAAAGTCATTTAACTTTGGTCTAAGTCATTTACAGTATATGCCGGATTATAAGACAAATGCTTTACAATGGTATTTGGAGGATTACCACTCACTGCATACCTAGCTTCAGTAGACGGCCCCTTTAATCATAATATCAACACATTGGACACAGTGTAATATTTGAAGAATTAAATGTCCCTCTTATATACTGGCATATACAGTACTTGTAAGTTGAAAGAAAATGGAAACAAAAACAAAATGTTTTCATGGGACCTTTTTTACCTTTATATTTGAATAAGTGCTGTAAACCCTCTTTTATTAACAGACTAATAGGGGGGAAATAGATGTCTGTTAATGCCACTTGTTCAGTGTTACCAAATTATGTATTAAAAATAAAAATAGCACAAATGCATACATGACACGGTACATAAATATAATCAACATTGTAAGAGAATATAAAATAACTAGCATAGTACTCTTAAAAAATGACGGGATCCGTATGGATCGGCACTTCTGTCTAGGATCAGAGCATCTGTGTGCACTGCCTAGGATCAAAGTGTGGCTCCAGGACCTCTGCCTAGTATCAGTGTAGCATCTGTGTTCTCATTGAAATGTTATACATATTGGATTTTATATGTGAATTCTAACACTCACAGTTTAGGGTAAAAATTGGTGACTGGAAAAAAACTGTCACAGGAAGTCATAATGAGTGGTGTGGTATAAAATGGCAGAGGAAAAAAGCCATAACTTTGGTTCCCATGTAGGAAAAATGTCATTTAAAAAAATGTAATATTTACTTTTTTCCTACAATCAGATTTTTTTATGTCTTTTTTCTTGGTGAATTATTTGTTTAAAGATAACCTTTTCATGAATATTTTCTCTCCGAAGTGCATAAAATAAAACTGTCTCCGTAATGTAATGTTTTTATATTATAAAATTCATAAGTAGATTTGAAAACAAGTGTCAAAGTTGCTCAGTTTACAGAATATATTAAAGGTAATTTTGAAATATGGAAATGTTAAAAATGAAATGACTATTCAATATATGTTGAATATTTATTTTTTTAAATATTTAAACAGAAGCCTTTGTGTTGAATATAAAAAGACCATGTAGTTAAGTATAATTTTTTCTTCTTTTTTTCCTGAAGATTATTTAAGTAAAAATGATAAAACCTCGGGAATAATTGCAGCAATGTTTTTTTTTCTTTGGAAATTTATCTTTAAACCGACAAAGTTAATAAAAAAAAAAAAGAAATCCAATTTAAGTTTTTAAAACAATGGCGGACAAAATATCTGCAATGAACAGGTTTTGTCTGATATTTCCGAAATCCGTTAATAAGAGGGTTTAAAATATAACTAATTTTTGCAGCCATACCTTTTCGTTTAAGATTTTTCACATAAGATACATAGACTTTTTCATTTTAAAATTTTTGCAATTTTCCTTGAAAAGAAAAGTTTGATTTCCTAATATAAAGGATTTTAGTGAATATCCTCAGGATTTAGTTTGTTGATAAATTTCATATTTTTAGCCTCAACCATTCTGGTTCTGTAACTTTATTGACTTTTATTTATAGAGATCAAATTGGATTGTGTAACACAAGTAAGAAATAGTTTACTTATTTGATGAAGATTAAAAAGGTTCATAGCTGCATAAATAAATCTTAATGGTCAGATTAATAACTTAACATTTTAACCATTTCTCATGTGTCTGACCTTGAGGCTACAATTAGAAAGTACTAGAAATGGTTTGCTGATTCTATGGTCTTTTTATTTTTACTCTTTTGGGTGCATACATTATGGATTTCCAACTCCCTTTCAGTAATAAAAAGTGAGATATTTCAGGACTAGCAGATTAGCCATCAGAAATGACTGGATTATTTATGTTATGTATTGATAAATCATGGATTGGTTCTACACACTGTTCTGACCCCCATTTCCCTCCATTTAGCTTTGTGTAAACAAAATTGAAGACAGTAATGTTGTTATCAGCAGCAGCTGTTCAACCTGTCCTGCTGCTTCCTTGGTCGGTTGCTAACTTGTAACTTAATTTCACCTAATATTCACACTGTAAAGTTGGCCTAACAGATATTCTACTTGCCTGCCTACATCCAAGTTAGCTGTTGGAATCCTGACAGGGTATTATTAATTTTTATATCTGTTTGCTTTAATGGCAGAAACCAACAAACAAGCAAAAAAAATGGCAATGGCTTTTGTATAATAAGATTAGTTTGGGCCCACCAGGATAGCTGATGACCTAAGCTTTATCTAGGGAGTAGTATATTTGTCTAGAGACCATAACGTTATTGGTAGTGTTGTTCCAGCTGCTTGACACTCATCAAGCAGATTTGATGTTGTTTAGTATGTCACTTTACTCACTTGAAAGATATGCAATTTCAATTTAACAATAACAGATGATAGAAGGGTTTTTTTTACTTGTTAAAGTAAAAAATAATTAAAAAGGGTACTTATTTCTTTGCCTAATGCTTATGGCTGGCCCTAGCTTGAATAGTTTGATTTTTGGACAATTTTTTAAATATACAATATTTATGTTCTACTCTATATCACAAATTAAAGAATATTTCTATATTGACAGGCATTTAACAATAACAGATAATATTATACTTGCTGTGTTCTCTTTGAGTAGATGGTACTAATTCTTAACATTTTTGAATTTAAAGTTCTTTACTGAAGAAAAACCCTCGAGTAATTCTTAGTTTTAAATGTTTACAAATGGTTAAAATTACATATTTTGGACTTGTATTCATCTATTAATAATTCTGTATTAAATGAACATTCTGGTAAAATATACAAAAAAGATTTGATAATAAACCTTGTAGCCATATATATATAGCCATATATTTATCTTTTTTATAAATACTAGTCTATGATGATAGAGCAGATGTCACTCAAATATCCTGTTTCAAACTATCTGTTATTAGCATTCTAATGACATATTGCAGGGCTCCAGACTAACTTTTTTCAACACTGTTCCGAAAAACAATTTTAACAATCTCAAAGGAAATGTAAACCGTCCCAAAATCAAAATGTTTCTTTACTTTATCATCTATAGTTGTTAGTATAGCATAATAAAAACAGCATTAAAATGTTGAGGAACTAAATAATTGTCAAACTCCAGTCCAAACCTGGCAATGACTATTTTTCTACTACTTTTTCTACTTCCTAAGAAATTAAGACCAACTGATTGGTAGTCGTCTCTTTAAAAAAAAAATTTTTTTTTTTTTTTTTTTTTTTTTTCATCACGGGATGACATTAATTTCGAGCCCTGATATATTGGCTTTATTAAAAAGAACATGAAAATTAATACAAAAGAGATCCTACAATATAATTCAAGTGTAATGTTCA
The DNA here is from genome assembly GCA_006491835.1 of Architeuthis dux. Lineage (NCBI taxonomy): Eukaryota > Metazoa > Mollusca > Cephalopoda > Oegopsida > Architeuthidae > Architeuthis > Architeuthis dux. Next base: position 2,373,099 of record VCCN01006457.1, read on the forward strand.
TATTTTCATTCATGTTCAAAATTGATATGAAAAATATGTGCAAATATTATTTTCCCATTATCAATAATCTTTTACTACTATTTACCTTCATCTTAATTGTTGTTGCTTTTTATCGCAACTAAACTCGGGCCGGTTTCCCTTCAGTAGTGAGTAAATAAATTAACAGCACGGATCAGAATAAAGTTCCAGGTGAGAATCAAACTCACGACCCTCACCTGGAACTTATTCTTTATTCTAATCTTAATTTATTCACTTACTGCTGAAGGGAAACCGGCCTGAGTTTAGTTGCGATAAAAAGCAACAACAATTAAGATGAAGGTAATAGTAGCAAAAATAACGATTTACAATACTTCATCTAATAAAAATAAAATAAAACTTGTTCATTTTCCCCAGATAAAGTAACAAGACACAAGCAGCAGTAATTTTAATATTTTACATATGGCTTCATCTTAGCCCTTCCACCACACACACTTATCCTTTCCTGTGTGAGAGTCTAATGACAAAAAAGCAAAAAAAAAAGTCTATAAAAAGGGATGAGTTGTTTTTGGTAACCAATACTTAATTACTTTACTTCTGTTCAAAGAAGCATTTGTGGTGCTTAGAAAATGACGCAAACTAGTCATCACTTACTCTGCGTTATTTTGTTCGGGAAGCTACTTTGTTGTTTGCACAGTTTTGCTAGTGACCATAGAATGCTCATATGACGCGGCGCATAAAACGGTCTTAAAGAGATCATCCCTGACTATGAAGACTTAGGTTCTTATCTCTGTCTGACTCCAGGCGTCTTCACGCGTGAGGTGGACCAGCCGTTGTTTAGTCTCAAGGTCAATTCTGCCTTTTGAGATCCACTCGTATAAAGCGATTTGATTGCTGTGGGAAGCAGTACACGTAACAACTCATCTTTTCCACAAGCTGCCACCGTTGAGTCTCAGACCCCCAAGCTTCGAAAGAAATTAGCAAGTCAACCGTAAAATGTCGATGGCTCCTCCACTCCCCACAGGTCTCTCGGAATATGGTTGTATACCGTTCATTGTGTTCAGAATAGTCTCTGTATTCTAGATGGCTGCCAAGTAACAGATTGACCCAAAATCCTATAATATAGAGGTATTTATATATAACTAAGAAGTAAACAAGGGATCAATCCTCTAAATAACAAAGATGACTCTGGGTGGAGATGTTTTGAAGTCTCATATATTTAACGTTATTAAAAAAAAAAAAAAAATTAAAAAAATTGAAAATGGGCTACACCCTCCATAATTCAGTGTCAGTTTTTTCCCCTTTCCCATAAGGAATTTGATATTTACTGTGGACTTCTTAAGTAGGGTAATGATAAATAAAATAAATAAATAAAAATAAAACAACAACTTTCCTCTGTGCACAAATGTAACCCATTGACATAAGTGAAGTGGAAATATAGTGGTAAAGGAAAGTTCGTTATTTTGTCACTAACTTTACATTCACTTGACTGGTTTCCGTGTTGCTGGAGGAATTATAGACTTTGGCATCTGATATAGAATCAAATCTTGTCGAGCTGTGAAAGGGCAAATGAAATTCTACTTTGCTTCTAGTCTGTGGGTTCTGGAAGTCCTGATAAGCTAGCGTAACATGTTATGAATAAGTGGCACTGCTATGCTGCCATCCTTTTCCTTCTTTTCAGGGTTGATTCAATAACAGCAGCAGGGGGGAATGGTGTGAAATCTTAATCTTTGAGATAAATTTGTGGACATGTCTGATATCATTAGTGTCGCATAGTAGACCTGGATTGATGGGGAATTTAATGAAAAGTATAGTTAGGTTTAATGCTTATATTTCTTGACAATCGATGATGCTGGAAAAAAATGACTTTGAGAGCTGGTTCTATACAAATTTATTTTTTAAGTAAAACTGAGTTCTGTCTATTATCTTGGCTGAACTGTTTAAATTTGATAAAAAGTTGACAAGAGGTGCACTCTGATAACTCAGTAATATAGTAGATTCAGATCTAGGAAATCTAAAGCACCATCCCAGGTACTGGGTTGGTGAGACTTGTTATCAATCTCTCAAGGAGGGAAAAATCATACCTGATTTCAAATCTGGGGTAATAACATGCTTCAGTTAAGTTTTGTACTTGTAAAATCTACTACCGTACCAGACCATTTATCTGGCAAGTTTGGGACCGGAGATTACCCAGATTTCTAGATATTCCGGTTTTCTGGAGTAAGGCTTAATATATACTTAAAATATAAAATAAACAATAAAAAGTAAAGGACAAAATTGGTGATTGAACTCCTTCTTGTTGTTGTGTTGTTAACATGATGTTTCAACCGATCCATTCTTCGGCCTTTTTCAGGTGTAATATCTGAATGTGATGGGGTAAACAGAAGTTTTTAATTTCAAAGGAGGCAACCCTTATAACATTGGATTTGGGTGTTTCTTTGTCTTTGTCTTGTCGGGTATGGGCCTGTTGAGCAGCAGAAGCCACATCGGGTTGAACTCTGCACTTGTCTGACTAATGCATTCTGTCGACATGTTGATATGAGCTGCTTCTTTGATTTTTCTGTTTCCAACAGCATTCTCTGTCAATAATCTGGACTGCCTCCCAGTGAGGAAAGTGGTCGCTTTTATCTCTCCAGATATGGTCAGCCATTCCAGATTTTTCTATCTCTCTCTTGATTATGTCTTTTCTGTGTTCTTCAAGTCTGACTTGAGAGAGATATTAATACAATACTAAAGCAGATTCTATTCGATCGTTTATTAATCCACTTAAAATTCTTAAAATATAGACTATATAAAATATACAATGAAAACTAAATAAAGAAAAGTAAAGAATGAATCTGTTTATAACATATAAATTGATCCACTACAAAAACAGTGTCTGTTTTAATAATCAATATTAATCCACTAATCTTCATATGAAGACAATTCAAATACGCCACAAAAATTAAAACAAAGGGCGACTGAGTGGCAAACTATTACAAAGGCTGTCATATTCAAAAATAACTTATCTGGTAATTCCAGTTTTCTGGAAGCCGGATAAATGGTCTGGTACTCTATAACTAAATTCGTTGAAAAGAAAAAAGAATCTCTCATTTCAAAACAGTGAAAAAAGAAAAGTTATGTTTTTCTTGAATTTTGTTAGATATCTTGACTATATAGATTTTCAGAACTATTTCCAGTGGGATAAAATTATTTTGAATACTGTTTATTTTCTGAAAGATATTTGAATAATTGAGCTGAGGATTTGATCAGTGTCCAATAATTGTTCTTTTTTTTATAGAACAGAAAATATTGTTTTTGAAATTAGGCTCAAACGTCTGGTTATGACAAATCATTTATATGGTAGTGAAATTCTCATTACCAAAAAGAGAGAAAAAAACAATTAAAAGCTATTTAATTACCCAGCCAAATAAATCTGGTAACGTTTGATGAGGATAACCACTTTTCTCTTTTTGCTCTATTCTGATGTTTTATTTTATTTGTTGAAGTTCTACTTCTCTGTAATGTTTCCTATGTGACTGAATGCCTTTGCCTTGATGGTGTAGTCATAAGGACTTTTATAACAGGAATTATTTCCTGTCAAAAGAGTAATTAACTTTCACAAATGACATTTTTATTTTGATTGTCACATTTTCACCTGATGTTATTCACAGCTTCTCCTGCTCATATATATACATTGACTAAAACCAAAGAAGCAAATATTGCAGTTTTTGGTCTCTGTTCTTGGGCATGAAGTTGAAATGGCATCCAGAGCCAAGTTTTGAATAAAACACTGTTTATTACTTGGCAACAAAAATTATTTTTATGTAGTTGTTTGTTTCTACTGTACATGTAAATAATGCAATGCATTGATTGCCCAGTGAAGGCTAAAATGGTTTGGACATTTAATAAGGAATCCTACTAAGGATGTTTTTGGCCTGGACCCAAAGAAGCTTGGGTGGAGAGGTCCCAAAGGCTGACCAAGACAACACTGGCTGAACACCATTGACCAGGGTAATATCAGCATGTCACTCTACTAAGCCAGGAAACCGGGACCGATGGAGAAGAGTCTGTTGGCATGTAGTCGATATGTTGGTTCCCCAGCAAGCACCATAATAAAATAAAATGCAACAGAAGATTGGTTTCTGCATTTACCATTCGCATAGCAATATGGCTGCTGAAGTTGTGATTTTCAGAAAGGACTGAGCAACACCATACATTGTAGGCTATGATGGTAAATTCTGTATAATTAAATGTGAAAAGAACATAGGACCTGTTGCCACTTCTGACTTTAAAAAAACAAACATCTATTAAACTGTTACATATATAATATGTATTGATAGCCAAATTACCTGAGTGGTACCGAGCAAGTAAGTGGATGGGAAATGATTAAAATATTACATTGTACTACAATCAAAGTAAGAGGATTGAAACCATTTAGTATAACAAGGTTATGCATTAACCATATTATTTCCTTCTTTAAAATACTCTGATCAATCTCGGACAAACTCTTATAGTAACTCAAGGTTATTGAATAGGTACAAATGGATTATCTAATAAGCCAGGCTTGAATCCTCATTTCATGAAAAGTAGACTCTAGAAATAACAACTGTAGATAATAGCTTGTGTACAAAAATGCCAATGTTATCTTCAACTGCCTTCACAAGATTTTGGGAGATAAAAGATTGAATTTTTATTGAGCTTGAGTCCATTAGATCAGTGTGTGTAAAAAAAAAAAAAAAAAAAAAAAAAAAAAAAAAAAAAAAAAATTAAATCCACCTTTTTATATTAATGGATTTGGATTGTTTTCAAAGTCTAGATTTTAAAAAAAAAATCTTTTTTTTTCTTTTTTTTTTGCTTGCTTGTTAATTATATTTTTTGTTTGTCATAAATGGAAAGAGATTATCAGGTTTTCAATCTTCCAAGCCAAATATAAGGTAACTATGAAGAAGTCTAAGATTTTGTTCCATATTTGTTGGCCCACTCAAAACTAATTATTTTGGTACTAGTAAATTTCTGTGATAGAACTCACGGATATATTTGAATTTGAGATTGTTTCAAATGGTGGGTAGGAGATATTTTTATCAGCAAAATTGTTATCTTTGTTAGGTTGAAGAGTTCATTGTTACAGAAAAACAGAAAATCACACTGCTCACTATATAAGTAGATTCACAAAAAACAAAAGTTGTGCTTTAAATGCATAACATTATATAACCTGTTAGCAGTTCTTGTCCAAACATCGTTGCTATAATTTTCAGTTAGATTTTCATAGTATGTAAAAAAAACAATTTAATTTATTTGGTATTCATTTACTTAATTTTGACCTGAAATATACTTATTTTTCTAATTTGGGTTTCAGATATATAAAGCTAATTCAAGCTGTTATAAGTTTTTTTGCTAAGCTTAAAAAATGTCTCCATCTCTCTGAGCATATGGTAACAAGTCTCACCAACTTGGATGGCAATTTGGACCTCTTAACTGCTTGTCCTGTTCTCTACCATTGAATCAGATCTACAATTATCTTCATATTCATTCATTTTAACTTGATAATGAACATCAAACAATTATAGAATGACTCCGGTAACAATGTGAATACTATCAATTTTATTGGTCACTTTTTGCCAATGAGCTGGCAGTCAGGCCCACAGCAATTCTTAAACAAATTGTAGTCATTACTTTTATATACTTGTAAAATCTAGCATGTATAACAGTCAGTATCTGAAAACAATGTAACAGTATTTTTAATGGATATATTTCCTTAATAATATTTGCGAGTTAAAAATAATACAGTCTGATTTATTTTTTTAGAAGCTTGAAATTTTATTTTACATACTATGAAAATTAGTATAAAGGATTGTGAAGAAATAATTGTTTCAATATTATTTTCTGTGTTGTTTTTCTTTCCTCCTACTCAGGCAGCTGCCATGTCATTCACTTCCACCATGTTTACTGAAGGCCAAAGACACTTGGTAATGATTTGTTATTTACGCCATCTGCATATGACAGTTAATGTCATGAAATTGATATGACAGATCTTGTACTAAATTATTTACAAGTTATTTCTGCTTACATCTATGCTTGTTTTACAATTTCTAAAGCATTCTACTACTGTTATTACTACAGCCTCTGCTTTGTTTTTTAGCTCTCAACTAGGATACTGACTCAACCAAAATGCTTTCATATATATCTCCCATGATTCTAAGTTTTGTCTCCATAACTTTTGTCTCTATTTTGTTCATTTTTCTTGTTCTACTTTCCATCCTATTGTCAACTGATGACAGCAGCACAAGAAAGAAAAAGAAAAAAGAAAAAAATTCAGAAAGTATATATTAATTTAGTGTGTATATTAAGTAGAAAGTTTTTTCCCTGACTTCTCTCTTCTCTATCAACAGATATTTAACTGTAATTCTATGGCAATAATTACAATCAGGACTGGCCCAGTCTTGGTAGCAGGTTTTTTTTTCTCTTTCTTGTGATTGTAATTTCCCGTTCTCCTTTTAATAGACTTAATCCAGATTCAATGGATGGCTGCATAGTTTTATTTTCTTCTATTGAGTTTAATGATGAACCACTGATTTATCTTCTCTTAATTTGATGCTCTATGTAGGCTATCGGCTATACTGTTTTTGTTAACTCAAATCTTTAAAAACCTATTTCCTTACTGTGATCGACTTGTAGAATTATACTATTTCTCTTGAATCTCAAATTTTAAGCTATACTAAAGGCAGCATCTTAGTAAAACACATCTAGATTGTTCTCAGAAAATATCCTCTTTTGAATAGGAAATTCAGTGAATGTCCTTTCTTATCTCAACACTTCTTTCATTATGTTCATCTGGATATGTTGAAAATCCCAGAGTCTGATAATCTGTTATTGTGGATGGCTTGTCTACTGGTTTGTGGGAAGGTAACCAAACGATGATTAATTTTAGCATTTAGATGTTATGTGCCAGAAAATAGACTATATTTTCTTAATGAAAAGTTCCACTGAATTATGGAATTTGATTTTTAATTTGCACATATTTCTGTAAATTAGAACTTTTTATTAGTTCTAAAAAGAGGTGTAGCACTTATCAGAATGGAAAACAGAATTTGAGTTTCGTCTGAGAAAGACATGAATCCACTTCTCTCCACAGCTATAGGTAAATAGCAGATCAGTTGGAGCTCTCAAGCCCTGTAAGGCAGTCCATTAAAAACCTACTTGCTAATGAAATCACAATGCAGCCCTATGCTCCACAAGGAATCTACAGAGGGGAAATAATTTAAAAATAATTTTAAAAAAAAATATTATATTTGTCTATTATACATTATTTTGGCTTAAATTCTTCTGTTTAGTTTATTGATTTTGATGATCATGATCATGATCAATATCTCCTCTAATTTCTCGAATCCTGATCGATGTCTCCTCTAAT
>VCCN01006457.1:2383096-2394349 GCA_006491835.1 Architeuthis dux
TTTTTTTTTTTTTTTTTTTTTAAATGTTGACGTTTTAGAATTTTAGTATTTATAAAGTGTAGAACACTGAAATTGAAAATATTTTTCATTTTTATCTAACATCCAGATAAGATTTAACTGATTTATTAAAATTTGTTATTATGGTCCTTGTTTTTTCTCTGCCTTTCTCTCTAAACACATGCACACTCTATTATTGCTTCTCTTTTCTTTCTCTAATGTTAACGTGTGGAGTGGCATAATGGTTACTGACACTGAAAGCTGAATTGTTGGACAGTTTGGATTTCAGCTGAGGCTGTTTTAAAAAAAAAAAAAATGTTTTTAACATTAGTGCCCTTAGGAAAGCTATGAATCCATATCCTCCCCCAAACTATTGGTAAATAGCAGGGAAGTTGGAGCCCTTTAGCCCTGTAAGGCAATCCACCTGATAGAAAAAAGACATACAGCTTGACAGTCAACATAGCTGGTCCCAAGCAAGGGTAAAGGAGAAGGGTTAGGCATAGGGCTGGCAACTCCACCATATAAAAACTTACTTGCTACTCAAACTGCAGCAGTGGTTCCCACCAATGTACCTTCTAATTTTTTGTAGTCAGTGGATCCAAAGATCTTATGCTGAGCAAATCTTTTTCCAGTGACAAAAGTATGTATGCAATCTATCTATTGTTTCAATAAAAATTTGTCCCTATGCTCCACAAGGAGGCCACAGGTATAAACAATGTTAATGCGATGCATACATAGATGTATTTAGGTGCAATTTTGGGGTGCAGCTCTGAACATTTCAATCTGTTTGACCTCACATGACTTTGTTGCTGCTTGATTGATCAGTTTTCATTTTCTTTTCTAATCTTTTGTGCTTTTTGAATTAAATTCTACCAATATTACCAACAATGAATGACACTATGTTCATTCATCCACATTTACAAAGCATTGAGAAGCAGTGTACCTGACAAAGGTCAATAACGAAAATATATGAGAAGTGTGTTATATCTTTGGTACTTGCCTTCTGGATCTGATTGATACAGGAAAAAAGAGCAGGTTTTCAAGTGCATAGGATTTGACATTGTATTCTTGAAAGTAGACACAATCAAAAGACAGTCTCAAGTGGGTGTTTTAGGTTTTACTATGTACTGCACTGTAAATATGTTCTTAATATTAACCTGGCACCTTAATTTATTATATAATAAACAGTATGATAACCTTGATCATTAGCAAATTCTTATAGATTGATATTTCATTTCCCTCAAGTTTCAGAATGAAACCTAGAAACCAGTTCTAGAATAGCCAAAATACTGTGCAAATTGTTTTGTTTTTGATAAAAAAAATTATTTGTTCATTATTTTTTGTTTAAAATAATGTAACATTTCTTTGAAAAAGATTTCAAATGCATTTTCCTTTCCCGGTTTTCTCTTCAAATTTGACATCTATTTAATCATGTAGGAATTAAAAACTGAATCCGATTAACTAAAGATTTTATGGATTTTCAAAAAGATGTTGTTAAAATGGCTTTTCCACTATATACAAGATTTTATTATATAGCCAATACTAAGTGGCTACCTAAGACCGTTTATATTGTTTTAGTTATTTAAACAAGTTGAACCAATTATACTGAGATAAAGGAGAAAAATAAAATGTTTTTTTTTTATCTTCAATGTGTCATAAGGGGACAAAACACAAATCTGTTTGTCTAGGACACATGATAGCTTCTCTTTTATATAGTTCCTTCTGTTCAGAAATTAAACACATCTATACTTTAGGTGAATTGGCTTTGAATACAATGAGTTAAATTAGCTATTTCTTATTAAAAATGTATTTCAAATAGGAATTCTGGGCAGTGGTACTAAAGATATCAGTAGCAATTCCCTTTTGTTTAAAGAAAAAAGTGTCAATCATTTCTAATTAAAAGTTGGTGGGGGAGATAGATTTAGGAAAAATTTTCAAAGTTATTTATTTTTTTCAAATCTTGACTTTGTATGTTTCTGTTATAAAAATATAAGTGGTATGCTTTTATTCTGTAACTTCTGCCCCCCCCTCCACATTAAATCTGTTGAGTGCTCAAATGTCTATTGCTTTTAGTATTTTTCATGACTAAAAAAACATTTTATCGATTTAGATTTGTGTATATGCGAAGCCAAATTGGCAGGAAGAATTGGCCATCACAAACATTTCGTTGAGTTTAGTTTTCATAAAGCCAAACACCATTTATTATTTTCAAATAGAAAAAATATCGTGAGATTAATCTGCATTATTTGTCCTTCCGGGGGGAATGATTTCAGATTTGTATTATTTACATTATATCATGAAAGAGTTGATGAACCCATTCCAAATGTTTCATAGAATTGATGGAAACACTGCGGTCTTGATTTTATTCTTCACTCTCGGAGTTTATTCTCTTTTTTTTTATTAATTTGGATTGATAATTATGCTTTGCATTAACGTTGGTACTTGTAGCTTTTGTAGAAGTTAAATGCAAGAAAAATAAGTTTAAAAAATTGACTGCCATCTGTGAGCACGATGTAAACTAGTCTGGGTAATGGAAATCTTTCTGTGTCCTTTCATAATTTTAGATAATATTTAAATAATAATAAAGACTAAAATAAGTGTTGGTCTGTCGGTTGCCAGAATTAGTGTAGTCCGTATTAGTGTTTGAAGAAGTTAGAAGAACTTCCTTTTACAACTATATATAAGATATTTTCTATAGTTTTGAGAAGGGTCATTAACATTCACATAGTTCTTTGGACTATTGAACTCCTTGTTGTTTGTGTTAACACGTTTTGGCTGATCCATTCTTTGGTCTTCCTCAGGTGTAATATCTGAATGTGATGAGGTAACTTCTGTTTACCCCATCACATTCGGATATTACACCTGAGGACACGTTGTGTTAATGACAATGAGTTCAATTGTCCGAAGAACAATTTGAACTATATATAAATTTTATTGCTATTTTACTTATTAATCTCTTTAATTTGATCGGTTTTCATCTTGAATCATTTTACTGGATAATTGATATATGAATGAAGCTGGACTCTGTTAGAAATTGGTCATGTGACCTGGCTCCTAAAATGCAATATATTTACCTGTTTGTCTGTTCATTGAAAGAAACGTCACAATCTCCCTCAAACCTGTAATATAGGTCATATAATAAATAGATATTTTGGAGCTATGAAGGCTGGAATCTTATCACTAAAAGTCTTGTGTGTATCTTTGTCATATCAAAGCCTTTTTCCTTGGTTACCTACTGATGGAGAGGATGCTTTGTTGTCTATTCATAGATTTTTTGAAGGCTGCTGCTAGCATTCTGCTTTGTTGATAAATAGTTTAACACTAAGTAAAGCTCTTAGTTGTTTCCTGTCTAGCGTGTCTTAGAGAAAACAAATCTGCTACAGTTTTGTTCTACTGGTTGATTTGACTTACATCCTTATCTTTTTATTTCAAACAAAACATTTTATCAGATTTAAAAAGAAAATTTTTTAAAAATATTTCTTTTTTTTTTTTAGTAATTCTTTAACATAATCTGTTGTTGTTGTTTCTCTGCAGCAATTATTTTCTATTGTCTTTATTATTTTAATCAACCTTGTCAGTTTTGCTTTTCATGTCAACTGAAATGATCTAAAATTCTCTTCAGAAATCCTGACAAAATTCTTAAACGGGGTAGCACTATTTATTGACTAATGTTCTTAATTGTTGTTCTCAGGTTAATCGACTCAAGAAGTAACATTGTCTGCAAGTTTCATGTTCATCCCTTTCCCTTTTCAACTTTAACAAATGAAGAGCTTTGTTTCAAAATGAGATAAGCGCCATTTAGGGGGAAAAAGAATATAGAAAAAAGGTTTTAATTGAATTAAAAAATCAAATTCTGGATTTTAATTTTTTCATCTAATTATAACCCTTTTATATATTATGCAGTTAATTTAAAAAATCTTTATAGGGTTGTTATAAGATTAAAAAAATTCAAATCCAGAATTTGATTTTTAATTTTAATTAAACACATTTCTTTTAAAAATGGCACGTATAGCATGTTGGAACCATACTCTTCAAATGTTACACCTTGCCAGTAATCTGTTGTATCTTAAAAGTATAATTTTTCATTCTGCTTGTTGGCTCTTCTGTAAGGAATTTGTGGTCTTGGGGAAGTAATCCCCTTTTTATTTGAGGGAGATTGGAATTTGTAAAGTACAATGATATAACCTTGCTATTTAAGAGTAGTAATTAACACATCATTACAGTTTATACCTAATGAACATTTCCATATACCGTAGGTATAAATTTTATTTTTCTAATTGACATGATGTTTCAGTGACTAAAAAGTTCATTTCAAGTGTTTTGGAGTCTTCATAATATCTTCAGAGGTACCTTTGCTGATTAGTGACCCAAAACAGTGAATTGGAGGAATTGTTAACCATATATGCCGGTATATATAAGACGGACATTTAAATTAAAAAAACCCAAAAAACCCTGTGTCCAATGCACTGACTAGGGGTCCATCTACCAAGGTTTGATTTGGACAGTTATGGGGCTTGGATGAGTTGCAGTGAGTTGTAGTCTTTCAAATACCCTTGTAAATCATTTGTATAGTCCGGCATATGCAGTAGTCACAAATTGAAAATTGTTTTAAATACCCGGCTAAGCACTTTCCGTCAGTTTTGTTTTTTATTTGCTAAAAATCATTAAATGTGCACATCTTCATGAAAATTTCATTTTATGGTAGTTTTATCACATCTTTTTATCTTGTTTCCATCATAAATCAAATCATGCTCTTCAATTTTGCAAAGGGAAAAAAAAATCTTCAATTAGTCTTTACATCATTAAATAGAAGGCCTTTTGTCAAATGCAATTCTGCATTCACCATTTCAATTTCCACTTTTTGTGTCCCTACTGAAAACCATTTGCCTGTGTATCAAATTTTGCTGAATATCTTTTTTAAAAATATCTTTTTTTTAAAAAACCTTTTCATTTTTGTTCATTATTTATTATTATAAGACCATAACATTTTTGTTTGTTCTACGATCATTCATCGCTTTGAAGTCTTTTAAGCCTTCTGAAAACTTCAAGACATCATTCCCTGTTGGTACGTATTTCAGAGCTAATTCTTTGATAATTTAGGAAACAAGGAAAATACAGCAAAAGTCTTTTATTTTTCTATTAGTCTTATGTAATTGATCTGCATTTAAAAACTTATGTATTAACTTTTGAGTAATTACTATGAACATAAGTAAACATTGAAATAAGATATTAACTTCAGTTTCTGCTGGAATAACTTGATGATGTTTTCCAAATTACCGTTAATTAAGTAACCTTTTGTTGTGGTTAATCTAATTTGTAAACCCTAGTGGTTGATATAATTCCAGATGTTGAAATTACCTAACTTTTTAAGCAATTTTTAGATTTTTTTTTTTTCTATTAAAAAGTGGTATAGACAATATGTCTAATAAATTGGGTAAATTACTTTTGTAACTGTGCATGGTTGAGAAAAAAACAAAACTTTGCAACATAAAACTCTTAATATTCTTTTAATAACTTAAATATGTTCACATGGTAAAATAGTTATAAGGGGTGAGATGTACTTCTTTCTCTTTGTTTCTTTTTTGTCAGCCCTGAATATAGTTGTAGTTCCAGCTTTTGTCTTGTAAGTTGTTTTTTAATTGTAAATTACTTGCTGGTAAAATTCAGAATTTAAACACAGACAGACTTATATATATAAGTGAAGTTATACAATTCTTATGAAGTAAACTATAATGGAACTATTAACAATATTTTCTATCTATCTAAATCTTAATTAAATTAAAACTATTTTTCTTCCAATTTTCCCATTGCCCTATAAACAAAGTTGCATATAATATAATTTAAAGTCAAGTGAAAAGAATCTATCAAGTGGGATTTAAATTCATCCCCAATAAGAGAGGCTTACTGTGTGCAACAATACCTTAATCCCTCAGCCATGGAGTCAGGATAAATTGTCTGTTGCTTGTTTTCAATTAAAATCAGTATGGGTGAAAAGCTGGATATTTTTCAATGGTCATAATCAAAGTTGATGCCAAATATGTTTCTTTCTGTCCCTATTAAGACTTGGGATATAATTGAATGAATTCTTCTGACTAGATCTTTCTTCTACTCTACTCTCTTGCAAGAGCCCAGCATATTCTTGATGTAACCAATCAAAAGCTTGTGTTGTGTTGTGCATGCTGGGTATTGGATCAAATTTTTAAAATGGGTGGACTGGTCATTACTGTTTGAGCATGAGAACTCACTAAGTAAGCTGCTAATTTATTTTCTGTGGCTGAGTGGTTAAAGTGCCAAACTAGATATCCAGATTTATTGGGCTTAAGTTCAAATCTCACTTGAAATGCTGCTTTTGCTTGGCTTTTAGATAAATTGCACTTTGAAATTTAAAGTCCTTAGAACTAATGTAACATAATAATGAAATAGTTTGGCCTAAAAGATTAATAAAAAATCTGTGTGAATATAATAATAGTAATAATAAAAACAACTGCTGTAAGTTTTAGCAGTTGCTGTATGATGGTACTGACAACAGCTTTCGTCCATTTGTTGCCACGTTATGCCTACAGCCATGTTTGAATTATTTGTAGGTTATCGGTGCTCTTTGGCACAAGTGCCAGGTAGGCCCACCCTGCTGCTCCTCCTTGTCCTTCTCCATGTTTGTGTGCTGTGCTGTGTAGCGCTGAGAATGTGGTGAAGTTATTGCTGTGGACTGGCATGATGATGATCATTAAGATCATAATGATGATGATGATGATGACAATGATAAAACAAAACCTTTTTCATTCTCAGTAGGATGGTTGCACTGACTTGAACTCTACTGTTACCCCTCCCCTACCTTAACTAGAAATGAAAGGTTCAATGATTTTTTTCTCTTATTTCATGCCCTTTTTTTATTAATTGATTTTTAATTTTTTTATGAGGGAATTTCAACTTTTCCTTGGGATAAGAACCATTAAATTGTCACAAGTCTGTTCATTTTGAGAATAAGACCATATTGCAAAATGATCTTTTAAGATAATTCATGATAATTCATGATAATTCATGATAATGCTCTGAGGCTTTTTTGAAAAAACACAAAAATCAAATATCAAATGACCATAATAATCAGTGTTCAGGTCTTGTATTTTAAAAGCTTTTTAAATATTTATATTGAAAACAAAATGTAATTATATCTAGATACAAACCAAAGTAAACTGCATTTTTATTATGACAGCACTAATAGATTATGTCTAGAATTGTTCTGGTTGTGTGTATGTGTTGTCATAAGTAACTGTAAATGATTGCCTTAATCCAAACCTTGTTCAGCTGTTGCTTCGATCTTTGTGGTTATTTGATATATTTTCTTAATGTCAAAAATCCTTGAAGATTATGTATACAAATTTGAATCTTTCTGTAATATGGTATCTAGTGAAAAACTACTTATTTGGATTGTTGCACTCATCCTGTGTGTTTTGTCTTTCCAACTTAGGAGTGGTATTCTTCAACTTGTATGGCTATATTCTTTTATATTCAATACATTTATAGCGTATTTGATTAATTTAATTCCTTATTTAAAATCAAAGAAAAAAAACAAACTTGCAACCCATTGTTCTTGAGTATACACATTAAAATGCAAAGTAGGATAATTTTTGTGACGCTTACAATAGGAATATAAATGATCCAACCTATTTATTAATGCCAACTTTAACAATTAAAAAGAATGCTGATTTGACATCTGTTGAATACAATCCAAAGTGATCTTTTTGAATGAAGTTAGTTAAAAAGACTAAATGCTCTTAATGTCATCTAATAACAAAAACAATGAACTTTTTAGTCAATGCAATGTGATAAATTGATTGCTTTGAGGTCCTGTTTTGTTTTCATTGTGACCTATTGGAAGACAATGGGATGGCTATTAAAATCATATGTCAATTCAAAACTCATTGATTGAGTGTAACCATCTGAATAAGCTTTTTTTTTTTTTTTTTTTTTTTTTTTTTTAATTAAGCAATTGAATAATTTAAAAAAAAAATCCAGGTTGTAGTTTTTAAAATTTATTTAAAATTTTAATTTCAATCTGTTCTGTGCCTCCATTTTGACTGCAAAATGTTCAATTGTAATTTTCTAATTTTGTTTTATTTTTTTACCTATAACCATCTGAATTCCCCAATTGCAATTTTCTTTACTCCTTGTATCCTTGGTCACTCTTGACTGACCAGTAGTGTTTTTGATCCAGCATTTTGCATGTCTTTAGGCAGGAATCCTGACTCAATGCTTTATGCTAAACATATTTTTTAGCATTCACCTAATATTTTTTTCTAGTTATCTCAATAGATTTCAAACTGTTATATTGAACAAAATGCGTATTAATCCGTGTTCCCCATTTTATTACTTTTTGAAAATTTCTTTTATTAAATTTCCTGATTGATTTCTAAGCTTGATACTCAATTCATTAATTTAGTTATTTATAAACTAAAACAAATTGACTGAAGTAGCTAATTAATTAGTGCTTTGGACTGAACATCACAAAGGCTATGGTTTTTTTTTTATACCCAGAAATGCCAGACAACTCAAAGTTTGTAAGCCGCTATTATTAAGTCTACCGATATTTGTGGCATTGATATACCCAGATAGTTCAGTGACTATATTCAAATGATTTTGGAAGATGAAACCAACTAAAGTCAGGGGCACCTTCAGTGATTTACTACTTTTGGCTTTTCATCATGAGTAGTTTTCATAGCTTTTCAGTTTGGCTTTGCTTGATTATTCTGTTTTCTTCCTATCCTGATGCACCTGTATTCTTCTTTTAACCCTTTATAACAATAACTTATTAACTATTATTAACTATTAGCAGGTAAAAAAGTGAACCCTTCATTTTTACGTATATATAAAATCCTGAATTAATCCTTGCAAACTCTAGTCTAAGTTATCTTACAGTTGAACCATTTTTTGTAGTTTTAAATTATTGAAATATTAGGGAAAACTATTCAAACTAACCACTCTGTGCTGTAAGAGCATATGAGTATCTCAAGAAACTGAACTAGTTTTACCAATTCTAGTCTGAATTATGTTAGACAGGGTGTTTTAATCATTGTATATGATTTAGTCAAACTATTTTCCTTGTGTTTGTTGTTTATTTTTCATGTTTCGGCTGTGTACTCTCTGGCCTTCCTTGGGTGTTCTAAAATGTTGAATTTGGTTTCCACTGGAGCATGCACATCCCCTCACCTACTAGTCATGTCTGGTTTTTGTGTCTGTGTTTTTAGGAGGTCACGTGACCATCCAAAAAACATGGACACAAAAAACAGATGTGATGTGTATGCGTAGCATGTGCATATGCTCCCCTGGTATCAAATTTTAACATTTGAGGACAAAACAGACACCAGGAGGTTGGAGGGTATACGGCCGAAATGTTGTGAAAAATAAACAACAAAAATGAGGAAAATAGTTTGTTTTGATTATATGCTATGAGCATCATTTTGTTAATGCCTTTGGGAAAATAGAAAAACCTCAAGCATACAGTGGCTGTGAAAGCTGTTGAAAAGTAGCACTCCCAAGCAAAACATTGGTACCGGAAGGAAGAAGACCTCGCTTAGTACCGACAAGTTTCTAAAACATGATGTTATGGACAACCTTACCAATATCAGCTACTACATTGAAGAAAAAGTTCATTGATCTTCTGCAGAATGTGGATCTGAAGACAATACAACATTGTTTACAATTGCTTTCGTTAGGTCAGAAACTGCTCCACATGTCACTTGCGCCAGCAGAATCACAGAAACTCTCTCCTCCAGCTGGGCCAAGGCATGAGTTTTCTCTTCGGTTATAAGCTTATGCCGTCCCGTGGGGGCATTCAGAAGCAGTTGTACAACCCCAAAAGCTTCTAAAATGACAGGAAGAGCTTGCTAATTGAGTGTTGAGCTGCATGTCTTCTCAGATTGACAACTCTTGGTGCACTGCCACCAACTTTTCCTTTGCGCAAAGTCTAGAGATGTATGCAGCTGCCAGATGTACGATGACTCCCTTCTGTCTTTTACTTGGCATGAAATCAAGTCTAACCCAAACGCACTTTTGCTTGTTTAGTTTTATTTTGAGTTTTTGATGTATAGATTTCTTTTGCGGTTACATTAATATACAAGAGAATGAGAACTTAACAAGACCCAATAAGTGAAAGCTGGTAAACTACTGCTGTGTAATTGTTAAATGTTATAGGCATTAAACACACTTGACAAATTCCCATAAAGCTGAGACACAAATAGAATCCTTTAGGACCTATTGCTTTATTTCCACCTGCATGTGTTCTATACCTTCTTTATTTTGTCACCCTTACAACACCTGTTCTTTGAAAAGCATCTTACCATATTAGGTACATTTTAAAATGTATTCCTCCTTTATTCATTATCCCTTAAAAATTCACACCCTCTTCCTGTATTTCCACTCCTATTTGAATATGAACAAATCACTACTGTTAATTTCTTCCCAATTAGAAATAAGAAAAATCCAATCAAATGCAGGTGTTTCAGTTCAGAAATTACAATTTTTATCTATGGGATATTTCTTATGTATAATGATTAGCATTGTTTGGGCATTCCCATAAATGAAAAGACATTTTTATAAATTGTGATTCTGTAAAGATATTTTCTGTTCTGGTGCAATCTTGTTGTTTGAATCTATTTCTCGGACCTCCTTTGAATGAGATCTGAGACTACTGGCAGATAAGAATATTGTTAAAACTCAATTTGTTCGCTGTTCTACTTGCAGACAACTATTATATTCAGTTAATCAATTCTAAAAATGAGACAGTTGTCTATAATACAGTTATTGAAACACTTGTAGAAAAATAATTCTATTTCAATGCTTTAATATAACACCATTTGATGGAAAAATGAATGTTTTCTTTGTATTTATGAATACAGGATTCTTTATGTTGTGGTTATTAGTTTGAATCCTGCTTGTTGTTACATTTGGTTTTCTTAACAATAGAAGTTAAAGATATCAGGTTGTGAAACATTCTGTGCAGATTCAGTTTTGTTAGTTTATTATTAAACCAAATAGTTTGGAAATTGTGATTCTCTCAGTTTTATAAATTGCTGAAAATTAGCGTTCAATTATTTCCCTGCTTTCCTTTATGCATGTGTGCACACACACATACACATTTTTTTTGTTTTTTTTTATCTGAATTCTTTGTTCTGAATTGCACTTTGCTTTTATTTTTGGTTTTTCATTGTTTTTGTTTTTGGAGCTACAGACTCAGATGTTTCATGTGTGTGTATATATATA
>VCCN01006457.1:2408188-2423591 GCA_006491835.1 Architeuthis dux
AATATTAAAATTATAAAACTTCAAAATCTTTAAAAAAAACTTAAAATTAACTCTTTTGCATAGAATCTCATTTAATTTCAAGTAATTTAGCAGTAATTGAATTGCAACATAACTGTTTGCTTCAATATGTCATTATTTGAGCCTGAAAACAATGGATATTTTCAAAATTAAAGACTTGCTCATTTAGATTGTTATCCAGAGTTAGACAAAGTCTAATTGGCCACTTATAGGCTTTAAGATAACTAATTTGCTAATCTAGTTAGAGGAAGGAAAGGACTGATATCAATATTTTAGTCTGTTAAAATTATTCTGTATGTCAGCTCTGAATGGTTTCTTTTATGACTTGTCAATTGTAATGATTGTTCATCATGAAACTGAACATTCATAGATGGGATTTATTTTAATGAGCATGTTTAAGAAAGAAAGATATGTCCATTAAACAAATTCACCAACAACACTAGTTGATAGAATCCATTTTTCTCTCCGCACTTCTAAGACAATTGTACCAAAGAAATTCTGATGTTATGTATAAACAAATAGTTAGGTCTCTTGATGCTCTTCAATAATATTGGGCAGGGCTCCAGACTAACTTTTTTTTACTACTATCCTGGAAAACAATTTTAACCGTCCTGAAGGAAATGTAACCCCCCCCCCCACAATTTTTTAACCATCCCGAAGGAAATGTAAACGGGCCCCAAAATCAAAATCTTGTTTCTCTACGTTGTTATTGTTGTTAGATATTGGTAGCATAATAAAAACACCATTAAAATGTTGAGGAAATAAATAGTTGTTAAAATCCAGTCCAAACCTGGAGTTGACTTTGTTTTTCTACAGTAACCAAAACAACAAAACGACAAGAACAATCTTCACCAAATTTTTTAAAAAAGAAGAAAGATATCTTCCCCAGATGCCTCCGGGACAAATGATTTAAAAAAAAAAAAAAAAAAAAAAAAAAAAAAATCACTTCCATCCCAGAGGCGTCCCGAACACATTTTTACTGTTCCCCGGGACAACGTTAATTTCAAGCCCTGATATTGGGTAACCATCAGTGCTATTCATAGGCATATTACTTACAGCAGTGGATTGTCTTTGATTATTGACCTGTTGATGCTTAGCATTAGTTACTAAAAAGGAGATAGATTTAACCTTTTAAGCAAGGCATTTCTTAGTACTTTGTGAATTAGTGTAATAGAAATTGAACCACAAACTCTGTGACCCTGCCTCTTTGATCCTTTAACCATTAAGCCATCTCCTTACCAGTTAGAACTTACCACCACATGGTTACAATGTGTTTTCTTCATAGTGGCAGAACTGTTTTGGTTGGTTCTTGCATTTCAGTGATGTCCTGATTCTGTTTCTGTTGACAATTCACACAGCCCTATCTCTACCGACAGGTTCCTGAAGGTGGTAAAATATGTTCATTCTACTCACATGATTATGACCCTTCCCCATCATTATATAACCTACTTCCAAAATCAGTTCTGCCATTGTTACCTTGTTGACCTGAACACACTTTCGCTATTCTTCATGCGGAATGAAAATTTCAAAACAAATGCCTCACCCCTTCACTCAATTCCTCGTGCTTCCATTTCTAGAGGAACGAAGATGTTTTGTTTTGGTGGTGTTGTTCAATTGGTATGTAGTTGTCATCACTTTAGTACAATCTCTATAGGCGGTTGACCTAACAATTACGGTCTGTGAGAAATACAATGACCTAATTAGCAATTTTAATTAATCAATAATTAAATTATTCTTTCTCAACCAGCATGAAGTTCCGACTACTCAAGAATAAGATTTAGTTACTTGTCAGGTGGCCGTAATAACTTGGCCAGCTCTTGAAAGGGTCCAAAGGAGAAAGAAACATAATGTTCAACAATAGTACAGATTAGTCATGGTGCTAATTGCTTTTTGGAGCAGTTTTATGAAGTACAAAATAAGTTAAAACTAAAAAAGAGCTGGTTTGTTAATAGATTGCCAAGTTCTTCAATTGAACGTGATAGAAGAGAATGCCAGAAAGTGTAACATTTGAACTCCTAGATTGAGAATCGGGAGGACATGACAGGTTTAACGTGAAACATGTATTTACTTTCCAAAGAAGACTAGCATAGTACCTGTAAAAAACAGGTTTATTTATGTATAAATGGCCTCTTCTGCCTAGGATCAGAGTGTAGTATCTGTGCACTCATTGAAAAGTGTTACATACAATATATACATATATAATGATAGGAAAAGACAATGTGGAGACTCAGAAATAATTTGCAAAGATTATTTATTACCTAACATATTTCAGCTGATAAATTCAGCCTTTTTCATGGGTGTCTGGAGAAAAGAAACGGTGAGTCCTACTTCGTCCGAGGATCTGTATTTGAATTTTGAGCTGGTAGGCTTTATCAGCAGGGTAGAATCTTCACCACTGAACATACACCAGAAGATTCTACCCTGCTGAGAATTCAAATACAGATCCTTGGACGAAGTAGGACTCACCGTTTTTCTCCAGACAACTTTGAAAAAATCTGAATTTCTCCGCTGAAACATGTTAGGTAATAAATCATTTTTGCAAATTATTCCGAATCTCACATTGTCTTTTCCTATCATCATTGTCGGATAGCCATTATCCTATTGTACACACTATATATTGCATCAAAAATTGATACCCCCAACTCATAATTGATAAAAATATTCTGATAATGTAGCACTGGTTAGCATATTATGAAAAGGCCTTTTATCATTTTTAAGCTTTTATTTTTATGGTTTTTCACATAATAGAAAACAGATATCAAATAAATGTATAGAAATGATAGTGTCATATCTTTTGACATTCACATTTGTTCATAACCTCCATTGAATTGGTGGTTGGCAGGGAGCCTATGACATGTATTCATGTTAACTAATGCAGAGCAGATTGTCATAAACTAATGTTTGGGGTGGAGAGGCAAAGAAAACTGTTTGTCTTGCCTAAATTGTTACTGTGACAAGATATAGAATGGTTTCTTCAGTTTTTAAGTTGGTCTGGCTGACTATGTATCACACATACAGGCAGCACCAATGGAGCTAGAAGGTTGAAAATTTGAACATTTACCCCTCATTACATCTAGAAAAATTTAGACTTTTTTAGTGATCACCACCCAACAAAATGCGAGAGGACTAATTTATTCATTGATCACCCACTTTTTCCAATTTATTAATTGATCCCTCCCAACACGGCGTGCTGCCAAAAGTCATTGGTCGTGTGACTGTTTCTATTGAGAAACTAACCAGACCTGTTTATTTTTATTAGAAATAGTCAACCAAAACTGTCAAAGTAGGTTTCTTCAGTTTTTTTGGCTAAGTAGCATGCGTACTGACTGCACAAATGGAGCTAGAGGGCTGAAAATCTTTACTCCTTATTATGTCTAGTATTTAAAAAAACAAAAAACAAAATTTGTTAAAATAGGTTTTTAGTGGGGGATGGGGGCAATTTACAATGTAGGTTTATGCTAAATTGATCCTTTAGTCTGTGTCCGCTTGTTTTTTTTTGGGGGGGGGGAATTCATACTTTTCTAGTGATCACTGCCCAACAAAAGGCAAGAGAAGTAACTTATTCATTGATCACCCCCATTTCCAATTTTTCTAATTGATCACCCCCAACATGGCATACTGTCAAACAACATTGGTCACATGACAGTTTCAATTGAATGACTAACCAGAACTGTCTTTTTGTTTGTTTTTTGCTTTTTCTTTCTTTGTCATAATAGATGGTACCAAGGCGACAGCCGAGAGAGAGTAACCCAGCAAATGTTTGTACAGAAACTGATATCTTGTTTATTATGTGAGTGTTAGTTTTTGGTATTGGTATCTTGCAGAATATTGTGTTTGCACGTGCTGCTCACAGCTGCAATACTTTGCAAGTTTGTATGGAAGCACAGCAGTAACCATAAACCAAGTTCTGTTGTTGAACCAAAAGAGCCACGTTCCTCTTTTGATCTCAGAAGGAAACCCTAAGATTTCCACAGTAGGCTGGTACTTTTTAAAACAAAATTCCCAGAAAGAAAACTATTTTCTTCTTTCCTTTCTACACTAAGTTACCTACTGACCAACCAAATGTATAATGCGACGTCTCAGTTTGCTTTCCGTTTTGGATATTTATTATAACAGCAGGGGATTCCGGGTGGGGCCAACAGATTTCTTTTCCTCTTGATGTGATGTTTTTGATTTATCAGCCAGCAATAATATCAAATCCCTGAAGCAACTCATTAGGTGTGGAGTGGTGTAATGGTTACCAGCATGGAAAATGGAAACAGTGGTTCGGGTTTTGGCCAAGGCTGTTTACATTCACTTTGCACTAATGCCCTTGAGTAGGGCATGAATCCACTTCTCCCACCAGAGGTTTGGCGTGGGGCTAGAAACTTCATCCCGTAAAAGAACCTACCTGCTACTGAAATGGTAGTGATTGTGGACCCATGTTCCACAATGAGCCTACATGAATAAGTAAAACGACGCATTGGGTTGTTGTTGCACCTGCAAAAATGTCTTTACATTGTTGACTGTTAATCATAACTCTTTAATTCCAATGACTTATTTCATGTCCTATCATTCAGAGTTGGAGGGTCATTATTGATAATTAGCTGTTTAGAGTTAATGCCCTTAAAGGCTTCAAGGTAGATGGCGCTGACATAAGATATTATACCCCTTGGTGGGGTGCGTCTTATTGGAGCTATATAAGCCAAGGAATAAGAGGGAAATCCTGAAGGCAACAGAAGGATTATTACTGGCTTCAAGACATCTTCTTCAACTTGTTGTCATTCGTCCACATGATTTTCCAGGTCAATCCATTCAATTATTAGTAACTTATAATGTTGCCTGTTCATTATGTGATATTCCTTGGAACTTTTAAATGATTTTAGAGCTATATTGATTGATTGATTTGTTTAGCTGCATATCAACCCTTGATGGTTCATTTTATGCTGAAATCAGTTTAAAATTCTGAAAGTCAAGGATTTTTTTTTTTTTTTTCGACTTTGGTGAAAGGTTATTTCTTTTAGTAGTCTTGCGACTTTGAAAGTTTTTTTTTTTTTTTTTTTTTTTTTTCCAATAGTGTCTTGCGACTGATGAAAGAACAGGTGGCCCCTGTTTTTATGGGGTCTTACCCCTCTGCAGGGGATGCAGTCGGTGTATTCTAGGCCTCAGCCGACAGGGCCTTTATAGCTATAGTATTGACATGTTACATGTAGATATATTAGACCATATAATTTCTATAGAATTCAGCTATGATGTCTAGTCTAGTCTAGTTTGGTTGTTGCTGATCGTAAAATAGACGTGAATAAAGAGAAATGGTGCAGGTAGTGCTATTTCCCCTTTTCATTCAAATATAACCCAAATTTTGTTATTTTATTTTGATCCTATCCCGAAAGCATTCGTTTGAAGGAATTGGGGAGTGTTTAACTCTTTGTTGTACATTCCTTTTTCTTCCGCTTCCACTTTTAACTACTGCGCCATCTGTTGATTAGCCTGGGTATTAAACAAAACCATTGCGCACCTAGATATGTGAAGATAAATTGAAGTGGTATTAAAAAATGACCCACTATGCCCACACTTCAAAAGCAGGATGAAATTTAAGCTACGATGCTTCAAAGAGTTAACATTCTGATCATGCTGACTCCCTAAAAGGAATTTCTGTCTTGAATAGAAAAGCAAAAGAATAAATTTCTTGCGAGAGTCTCAATCATTCTGCTGAATGTATTGAATTAATTTGCATAAATGATCCATAATTGTGAATATTACTGTAAGTCTTTGTTGAGTGTTAGTTTTTATTCAAGTAATAATGTTCGATGTTATTAAAACCCTGCTGACTTCAAAGCTGTCTCTGAATGTCCCAGTTTTGCAAGTTCTCTCTTATAACCCAAATAAACATGTCTTTGATAGTGATTTTAAAAAAAAAAGGTTTTTACTTTTACTTTTCTGTTTTTTGTTTTGCATTTGTTAATGGTAAATGTGTCGCAGCTGTTGGTTATGTCACTTGATTTGCTTGTGTGGTGTATGCCTCAGCTGTCCACCACTACTGACCCATTCACTGATACTTTATCCAATGATAAATGACTGTGCTGCTTGCAAGAGGGCACAGCGCAACAGCCACAGGCTTCATTAATTGCAGAGGACGGAAATTTCCGTCATTCCAGTTCTATGGCTAACTCAGTAAAATTTTTGTTTTTATTGTGATTGATGGCAACTCAGTTCTTTCTGTGAGTCAAGGCTTTTATCTTGCAATGTATAACTTGCAATGGACAAGGGTTTTTATCTTGCAATGGATAACTATTATTCTCTGCCAGCTTCCACAGTTAAATGGGTTAAAAAAAAATGTTGAATATACACAAGATTGTAGAAATTGTACTTGACTCCCAAAGATGTTGTAACTGAAAATCTATTTGTGTACATCTTCCAATTTCTCTCTATTGATCTGTCTACTCCTCAGCTTGAATTGGTATTGATGCCTTATGTATTATCTTATAAGTACATGGGGGGGGGGCTTTGAAGTTAGTTTCAAGTTACAGTTAATGAGTCTCCGCAAACTCTGCAGTGTAAACGAAAAACGTAAACTTAGTGACTTTTCTGAAAGCATAAAATTGTATTTCGTATTCATTCACCAAAAAAAGATCCTTTTACTATGGTGGTTGGTTAGAGTCAATATCTTGAGCACATAAGCTTATTGCTGAAGTATTACTTCATATGGATTTATTTCTACATATAATTCAATCGTTCACAAATAACTAATCTTACTTTCTATGGTAAATAATCAAGTCTGGAGACTGGACACTTATACAGAAATTGCCAAAGCACCCCCATCTCTCTTCAACCATTTAAATAAATTATCCAAACTTTCTGGTTTTGTGGAATATTTGGTCAAACTAATAGAGGTGATGTCCACTTCGAACAGTAAAAGTTGGTTTTAGTTGTTTGTATTACTTAACAAACTCTGGTTAGTTCGTGATATATTAAATAATGAAATGATTCATCTTGAAAAAGCATCTTGTTTCTTTTGGTTTTAGTGCTGACAAAGCTGTTGTATTTTGCTTTGAGTCAGTTTTATTGAGGGTTAAGTACATTTCTGTCTCCTGTCTTGTATAAGTCATCTTGTCAACAATTTTTTCTGTCATTAAAAACTTGTTATACATTTTGCTTTTGAAGAGTGCAAGGATGAACATATTAAGTTTCTCCGCTAATTGTTTTGATGATGTAATTAAGATTTTCTGTTGACTAAGTAATTGGCACAAATGTCTTTTTGATGTCTTATTTACATTTTACAAGCTTCCGCTTAGAAATCTCGGTTTGTAGTCAGTGTTTTGTCCATTTTTATATGTTTGTTTGGTTAATAAACAGTGATTATCTGGTCTCAGTAAATGAACTTGGACGCCTTCACTTAAGCCTGTAAGACATAACAGTTTTAAAAATCTTGCACTATCTAAACCAGGGGTTCTCAACCTTTTTGGCGTCACCGCCCACTTTCACATGGAAATCTTTTCCATCACCCACCTGTATAGTAAATATTCAAAAGGATAATAAAAATTAACAGCTTTTTCCGTTACAAGATTCTTTAATTAAAGTAATGTAAAGTAGTAACATCAAATGTTTGGCCACACATACTGTTTTTAGATATCATCAATGTGATCCCTGTGTCTGGTACAATGCAGCTATTGCAGAAACATTGTTTAAAATTAGAAAAATGTTGCTGTTGACTCATTTTTTTTAATTGTCCGTTACAGACTTTAATTCTCAAAATCATATACATCCCACCACAATTTCAAAACGCCCTCTATTTTGGGCACAGTTGCCCACTGATCTAAACAATACTTTCTTACAAAAAAGAACTTTTTTTTTCTATAGTTTTGAGAAGGGTCATTAATATTCAAATGGTTCTTCGGACGATTGAACTCCTTCTTGTTATTTGTGTTGCAAACACAACGTTTCAGCCAATCCATTCTTCGGTCTTCTTCAGGTGTAAAAGATGGGTTAAACAGAAGTTATGTTTAAAGGGGATAACCCTTATAGCACACGGGCCCCAGTGTTTCTGTATCTTTGTCTTGTTGTGTTTAGGTCTGTTGAAAAGTGGAAGCCACAAGTGCAGATTTCAACCCGATGTGGCTTCCACTTCTCAACAGACCTAAACCCGACAAGACACAGAAACACTGGGTCCCTGTGCTATAAGGGTTATCACCTTTAAACAGAACTTCTGTTTAACCCATCACACTCGGATTTTACACCCGAAGAATGGATCGGCCGAAACGTTTATAACACAAATAACAAGAAGTTCAATTGTCTGAAGAACCATTTGAATAAAAAAGAACATGTTTGTATAAGATTATCTTTTGCCTTCACTTTTAATACTTTTAAGATACAACTTTAAAGGATTAAGAAACTTCTTAATTTGGTTATTTTTCTGTATCCATTAGGTTTTGCTTTTCCCTTCAAGCGATTGGGGGTTGGGGGAAAGAAAAATGTTTTTAAAATTAAATAAAACTGACATGGCAGCTTTTTGATTTAAAATTAGATCTCTTGCTCTAAAAAAAGTCATATAAAATTGGCCTTAAAGAGGTACATAGAGAAATGTATTTAATTGAAAATCTGGCCCTGTTGTAATTTGCATTAATGTTTTTATCATCAATCTTAATGATATTAGTGTCATTTACATAAAGTATGTTGCAGAATATAGGATAAGTAAGTCTCTATCTTGCATTAGTTTGTTGGCTTAAAGAACTTTTATCTTTAGCTTAATTATATCAGGATTAACTTCTTGGACCTAAAAATAATATTACTATAAAAATCAAAGAAAAAAGGAATTTGAGTTAAATATCTGGCTGTTGAAAAAATGTCAATGATGATGTCTGAAAAAAAAGTTTCCATTTATTTATTTTACATGTATTTATAAAGTGGCATAGTCATAATTTGGTTCTTTTTGCGTAATAAATTTTCATGTCGAGATTTGAGATAGTTAATTTATATTTTCAAAAGTTTTTGTACATTTTTAAAGTTTTGGAAGTCTGATATTTGTCCTTGAGATAAATTTAAAAAAAAAAGAAAAGCTAATGCAGCTTTAACCAGAAATTGTATTACAGGCCTTCCCCGTTATAACGCGGTTTGCATTATAATGTGGGTGGATGGTGAACCCCAAAATATTAATCTAGCTCCAAAATGGCTAAATTAATCGCTCGGTTATAATGCGGTTGGCTCTCTTGGACCACCCAACACCTGCATTATAATGAAATCTTTTATCTTCCTGTCTTCTATTTTGGATTGAACTTGTGAAAAATAGATCTCTGGGGTAGGGGTGGGGGGTGGCTGCAGGGTTTAATGATCATCCAGAGGTTCTCTTCAATGTAGTCATCACTGTGTGTGTGTGTGTGTGAAAAAATATATATAGTTTGTTTTGTTGCCGAGATGGATCTTATGTAGTGATGGTGAATTTTCCTAATTGCTGTACTATTCATACCAAGGACTATCAATTGAAGTGCACCTGGTTGCCTTCTGGAGATCCTCATTTTTCCAATATTGCCTTGGAAGAAGTGGTGGTGGTGGTGGTTCCCCAAATTTTTCACTCACAACAAGCAAGTAATCAGTGGGGTGGGGATACGAACCAAGTAATTTGACTGCAAACATCAGAGGGTATTGATTTCTTTTTTTTTTTTTTTTTGTCTTAGCTACCATTTTCTCTTCATTGTTTGGTATGTTGCTGCTGCTGCTTAGTTATTTAACATCTTCTCACCAGGTGGAGCTGTTTCTGTTCTTGTGGTTCTCTCCCTATGGTTTACTTTTTTTCATTCTTTTATATTTTACTTGGGTTTACTTGGGGAAATGCAGGTAATGATATCCTACACCCCACCGTCATTGACAGCTAGTTGCAAGTAATCAGAAGACAGCCTTCTTTGCTATGTAATGTTTTGCAATGTTATACAAAAGGAGAAAGGAGAAAGGAAAAAGTCCTTGTAATCAGACGAAAAGAATGATGAATATGTACTAAAGTCCTCTTCTCCTTTCCTGCTAGATTTTTTTTTCTCGGTTTCTTTTGTGAAGACCTCAAGGATTTTCTCTTCTCTTATGCCATTTTATATCTTACTACTTTCATACTGACCTTTTTTTTTTCTCAATGCTACTGCCCACACTCTTGGATTGTGTGTATGCCTCTAAACATTTTGCATATAGGTAACATTCTTTCCTTAGGGGTCCTGCAATTGCGTACGCGTATCTCTTACATCGTAAGCCTCTTCCTCTTTTTATCTTCCCCCTGGTGCCGTTATTCCATTTCCAGCTGTTTCTCTCTTATTGATCTTCTCGTCTATTCTTTTGACTCATAAACGAGACGGCATTTCACCAAGGCTAAAAATCCATTCAAGTCTTTGCCCACTCTCCTCCGCCTCTTCATTGGTTCCGGCAGCCGTAATGCTTGACTGGAAAACCTTGCTCCTGCTTGACCCTGTCCCATGGCACTTCAGTTTGCCTGTGGACTTTTTCTCTCCTGCATTAGACTAGAGAGGAAGATAATCAAAGTTAAATGAGTTATCTCCCTTCTTTTATAACACTTAAGATCCAATTACTGGTATACTTGAATAGTGCAGTTATTGTTCCAAGATTTTCTGTACTGTTCAAAACCGCAGTGTTCAAGGTCTTATTATAATTTAAAGTGTTCAGCTTATATTTAGTTACATTAATTTGTACAGCAATACCGTAACCATACTACATCAAAAGACGCACTAATCAAAACCGTACTGTTCATGGTCTTATTATAATTTAATGTGGGTTTTTTTGTTTTTTTCAGCTTATACTTAGTTACATTAATTTGTACAGCAATACCTTAACCGTACTACATCAAAACCCTCACTATTCAAGGTATTCCTGTATGTCCTTCTTTTAATAAAGTTCAAGCTGTCTTGGAAAAAGATTATTCCCATCTTCATCAGGTTAAGATTGTACTCTTCTTAGTGGACTGCCTGTTAACCTTTAAGAATATCCATATAGAAGTAAGGTAGTCTTCTAAATATTGAGGAAGATTGATGTTTTCATTTTATCTACTGCATTGAGTGTATTAGATATATTAGTTTTGTGGTAGACTAGTAAAATGGTGGAAGCTAACATGTTTATCATGATAACCTGCACACCTGGTGGATTATAGTCTTGCTGGTAATGACATTTGTCAGACCAAGCCACAATGTCTCATTAAGTAAACCTCAATATATCAATGGTTTACAAGAACTGATTGCTAACAATTCACTCTGGTGGTTGCTCCAATAGCTAACTTGTAAGCTGTAAATATAGGTTATGGTAACCTTGTGATTGTCCTGTTTTTATACTTGAATTGGCAATTTAGGATTTTCATATAGTCTTTGATGGTCAGTGACCTGCAAAGTCAATAAGTATTAGTGTATTGTAAATGTTGGTACCCTAAGTAGCTAATAAAACTTGGAACGCATTTTCCATGGCTTACAATCGCTGTACTTGTAAAAGGCATCATTTACAAGCATATGTATTGTGTGTACAGTACAATAACTGGACTGTTTTGAGCTTTGGATTAATGATTATAGTATTAGAAAATTGTTCTAGGTCACTGCAGACTGCACAATAGTTTATTTAGAAAACGTGCTGCACTTAAGAAATAAAAAGACATAAATTGTGTTTGTTGATTTAATTCATTCTTTCTTTTTTTTTTTCATGCGATTTATTATCAGAAATTAAATTAAATTGAAAACAACTGTTTCTTTTGTGTGGATGACCTTTCTGTGTGCGTTTTCAGCCTTTAGGTTCAATTTAGCTCCCCATTTCTTGACGCAAATGTGAAGGCCATTTGGTTGGATTTCTCGGCCTTTTGGAATAAACAGAAGAAAAGACAGCAGATTCTGCTTGATTGCTATGATTGAATAGTTGAATAAGATGGAAAGAACTATAATAAAACTTGTGCGTTCACATTGAACCAGTGAGCATAACTAATATCTACGCACGAAGCATTTTAAGGCAAATCCATTTATCATTTCTTCCGTTTTACTGGTTAATCTCTACTGTATATTAAAGTGCGCACATTTTAACTTGAAAGACTTCATTGGATTGAAAGAAATATGGGATAGTTTTGAATCATAGTTGATTTTATATAACAAATCATAGTTGACTTTATATAACAAATCCAACGTACATTTTCCGATAATTATAAAGACCTTTTTATTAATTGTGAATTTTCAATCATAGTTGCAAGAATGCTTGACTTTATATACAAATCCAACATACATTTTCTGATAATTATAAAGACCTTTATTAGTTGGGAATCTGTTTTTGCTGTGAGAGACTGCTAAATGAGCGGCTTAAAACGTGTAAGTAAATAAACTAGCGCTGTATGGGGATCGAACCCGCGTCTACCTTGGAAGCAACCTTATACAAAGGTTCTGCTCTATCACTGAGCTAACGACAAACTCTCATGGAAGGCAAGAGTTTTGAATCGTAAACCTTACTGGTCTCTCTACTCAACCATTCGTATTTAGACACAAATATAATGTGGCTCCCTATGTCGACAGTATGAAATCAAATAATGGATAATTTTATATCCGACTGAATATTCAGTAGGATATAAAATTAACAATTATTTGATTTCATACATTTTCTGTGATTCCAAAAGCATTGCCAAATTAAAAATGTTGTTCTATCAACACATGGCATCTGTCAGTCTTGTAAGACTATAGATCTGCACCGGAAGGTCTTGTTTTCAGTCTCTCCAGGGCGCAGGTCTGGGCTAGGTTATATGGAAGATAGGCGGTTGCCCTTGCATCAAGTCTCCTCTCTCCAGGCACCGATGTTGTCAAAGGGAAGGATAAGGGCCAATACAGTTTGGCACCAATGTTGTCTCCCTAGTTGCCAGAACGAGGCTGAAGATAATGTCAAACTGCCTTAGGGACGCCAGCTCCTGGTTTTGAATTTGGAGTTGTCCTTCTAGACTGGTTAACGCCCAAGGCTAGATAACCCAGTCTGGGGAAGGGATGGATTCATGCCTTTCTCAAGTGTATTAGTGCAAAGTGACTGTAAACAGCCTTGGCTAGAGTTTGAACACTGCTCATCTATTCCTTTGTCCTAGCTGTTAACTGTTACACCACTTGCACCTCAACATAATTCTAATGTCTTTAAATCATTCCATTATTACTTGATTATACTCTGCATTTTATCATCTCTCATAATTTTTTAAGCATTGATTTATTCAATAAATAGAAATGTCTGTGCAAAGAACAAGAATTACATTAATTTTATTTTTTTTTTGTTTTAACTTTTCTATATCTCCCTACAAACTCCTGGAAATAACTAATCACTTTAAATACAAAAATGGCTGTGGCTTTATTTAAAGTTTTTATTTTTGATCGTGTAACATGACTAAGAATAATTGTTTTGCTTTCCTGTTCGAGAAGAGATAATGTGTCCATTTATGTACTCTCGGTTAGTGACTAATATAAAAGTTGTCGTGCTGAATCTTTCAATTTATTACAAGTGGAGCTAGTGTCAAGAGGTGCAGCCAGCTGTGAAATTTATGCTTTATTATAAATTGCATAAATTTAATTCATGACAAATGCAAGCATCCTCCTTTAAAACAAGGAAAACTACTTTGAAATGATAATGGTAGATTAATACAAAACAAATTGTAGACCAAGTGCTGGCGGGTTCAGCACAGTGGTACAACATTAGAGTAAAGGCTACTGTGTAAGATTGTAAAAATGCCTGATGGTAGACAAAACAGTGCTTACTGACTTGATATTCACTACTGTTATCAGATAAAATGATTTAGGTGTAGAAAAAATAATACCATTATTGACATTATCGGTGTATAAGGCAACCTTCAGATAAGATGAGACCCCAATCTCAGTCTGAATTTCATGGTTTTAAATCTGTTTAGTCCGGCCTATAAAATGACATCATTTTTTGGGTGTTTTTTGGATACCTCAATGGTCATCTTATCCGCCAAAATATATGGTAGTTGCTTAGTAGTTTTCCTAGCAATTGCTTTAACTCGGGGTGTGGTGACCTTTTTTGGTTATTAGCCAAAATTTGTGTTAAATAATATTATACCCAAAGCTTATTGCTCTTAAAATGAAGAATAGACTTCTCTCAAGGTCAAGAATTAATTTTCCTTTTTACTCCATTTGGGGTAATTTACCCTGTTCCCTGACCTCTGCTTTATTTGTTTTGGTCCATTTTTATCGCCAAATGTTTGGATAGACTGTAAATATTGTGGGACTTAAGTAGTGCTAAGCAATCAGTCTTGTTACATTGGACAAATTTTGGCTTTATTTTAAACTTTGTAAAATAAATAAACCTCTAATCCATGTAAATGTTTTGGTTTGTAAAATAATTCAAATAATTTGAGAGCTATTTTAAAATCATTGTGCGTGTTCTAATCTACAAAATCTGTATTAAAGCTATGGATGCGAAACCTGGAAATTAACCAAACGAGCTGAAAACCAGCTCTGAATAGCACAGCCATGGAAAGAGCAATGCTGCTATCTAAGAGATAGAAAAAGATCAACATGGATCAGAGAGAGGACTAGAGTGAAAGATATTATACAACTAATTAAGCAGCAAAAGTGGAGATGGGCTGGTCACCTAACAAGAAGAAATGATAATAGATGGGGAAAAAGACTAACCGACTGGTGCCCATGGGACAGTAAACGAAGTAGGAAAAGACCAGACACAAGATGAGATAGAAAAGTTTGCCGGTAAGACTTGGCAGAGGCTAGCACAATCTAGGTCGTCATGGAAGGAGATGGGAAAGGCTTTTGTCCAGCAGTGGACTTGTAACGGCTAATGATGAGAGTTGCTGCTACTATTTGTATACTACCCCATAAACTCTTTCCTGTGGTTCTTTTATTGCTAATATAGGATGTACATACTGTTGAAATTAATGGACTCCTCTACTCTTGTCAGTCAAGTGCTATATGTAAATGTGGACATGGAAGTCCATTTTGAAGATAGATCTTACATTGAATGTAAATATCACAGGTTGTTGCTATGACTATATTGTATGAGTTAAAAGATTTGTGTAGTGTGTATCAAATGATGTCACGTGTTCTTCCTAAGGTTTGCTGATGGGAGAGACTGGCTTACTTGTTTTGAGGGAGCTGTTTACCTAGTGTTTCTAAAGAAGCTTCTATTTTGTGTGTCAGCTCCAAGAAATTTGAGGAAAGTATGTTACATATAGAGCACAGTACCTACCAGTGTAGGGAATCTGTCATGCTACATAAATCTTTGTAGGTGTACCTTTTTAGGGTTATACTTTAAAAGGCTGTTTTGTTGTAACCAGTGAATTGCTGGCAACAGGTCTTCCACAAGCAGAAGAAGAATGATGGCTTGGAATGTGTTGTCAGCCATGGGTTGATGAAAGGGATCACTTTCACATCCTTTCCCCTAAACTAGT
>VCCN01006457.1:2433012-2445641 GCA_006491835.1 Architeuthis dux
TTTTTTTTTTTGTTTTTTTTTTAAATTTTATTTTTGTTTAAATTAGGTTTCTGCAAATTTCTCAAGGTGAACAGAATTTTACATGTGCATTTCACATAAGATACATAGTATTGTTGGTTGACAGGGTTTCTTAACTAATTCTATTTATTTTTTGCTGCAACAGCATATAAGATTATATATTTGTAGAGAGGAAATATCTCCAATTGTGCTTATGTATATCTAGTTAAATACAGTCATGTAACCTTTCTTTCGCTCTTACATACTGACATTAAAGTAGTCCACGCCCAGTATACAAATGTTTTTCTTGGTATCCAATGCTTTATTATATTTTATGTAGGACAAGACTACTTTCATATCAACCGTTGTCAGTTTTATTAAAATTTGTTTTATAGAAATTTCAGAAAACTTTCTTGATTAGCTCTAAGTTGATACTTGGAACTACTGTATTTGATGGCATATAAGACCCTCCCTTTCCCCCAAAAAATGGCTCGAAAAGTAAACCTAACCTTTGTTGCCCAGCACCAGCTTGGCCAGAATTTGAAAAATCAAAAAACAAAATGGTTGATAAATGAGAAGAATTCAGGGAAATGAGGTATTCTTAATATCCCCTGCTGAAATAAGGGGGGGGGGTCTTATATGCTATCAGATTTGTTATGTGATTAGTAAAACTTGCTAAATATAAAGTAATTGATACAAAATCTAAAAATTAAACTTTTTAAACTTCTATTCCTAGGAGTAGCTAATTGCAGATTTTAAAAGTGGAAAAGTAATTTGAGGCTTTTTGTGTATATTTTTTTTATTTTTTATTTTTTTTAATTTTTCTTTTTTTTACTAGAAAATCTTTTGGTTTACAATGATTGAACTGGACATTTTTATAGCTTTAGAGACCATGTTCAACCACTTATCCATCAACCTAGAAATGTTTGAAAACCTCTGTAAAACGGAAGGAAAAGAGGAAGTCTAATGTGTTGTACACCTGCAACAGGGAGTAAACAGTTGTTCTTTTTTTTTCACTTACAGAACAACTTTTCTTTCTTGAGAAAAAAAACCGAACAACTTCATTTTATTCTTTCTTTTTTGTTTTTCTCTTCAATTTGTTTATACAAGAAATTATGTTTTCTCCATACTGTTATGCTTTTAGAATGATGGTCTATTGTTTGGAAGCACTGAATGGTCGTGTGGTTCTGGTTTGTTTTCATCTTACAAGCAAAACAAGTCCTTGACCAATCTTCTTCAGGGCCTCAAACACTTCTTTCCCTGTAGATTCCAGTCTACCACTTGAGCTTTTAGCTTCTTGCTGCACTATTATCTTGAATTCATCTCTACTTAATCTAGTTTACGAGTTTAATGACCATTATATATTATAGTATATTTGTTGATTTAAGAGTGTTATTGTAAGAAAGTATAACATAAGAGTCTGTGTAAAATCCATTATTGCTTATGAAGTCAGATGTGAAAGGTTTTTCTTTGGCCATCAATAGTCTCTATTTCTATTGCTCTGTTAGTTGCATTTTTCTTCTTGATTTCTTGTAGTAGACCTACTTTTTTGTGCTTGTCCTTGATTAGAGACATCCCTCTGAACAAGTAGTGATAGGGATACATTTCTTTGAATTCCGGAAGTTGTTTTTCTCTTCATTGATTCATTACTCCACTTGCTCATCACTTTAGCTGTTGGTGTTCATTCCTCTACAATATATGTATATACAAATATAAACAAAAATAGAAAAAATACCAAGGAGAATGTTTTCTTAAGCTCTATAGTGATGTGAAATGTACTGTTGGCTCTCATACAGACCTGCAGATTGCTTTGAGGCTTCTTGTCTCTTTCTCTCTGTCTCTGTCTCTCCCTCCCTCTGTCATATTTTGTTAGTGAGATGTGATGTTATGTTTGCAGTTGTCTATCTATATAATGAACAGAGGGCTTTTTTCTGTTTGTTTCGCTGTATATATAACAATGGACTCTTCCACTCGAAGGTAAGTTTTGCTGATAAAAATCTCCTACCCACCATTTGAAACAATAGACTCTTCCACTTGAACGAGTCCAGTCACTTTTTAATAAAACCTCAAATGTAAACATTTATTTATACTATTAACTTTGTGAAGTAGGGTACTACCAAGTCTTAAAATAAGTTAGAGAATGTAAAGAAACTTCTTGAACTCCGCAGAGACACAGGTAGATATTTTTACCAAATGCATTACGGCCTCCAGTGTATATCACGGATAATAACTGGTATTGAAAATAAGTTGCTGTATAACTTTATTTTACTTTCTTTCCTTAGAAGAATTTCTTGTGAGTTTTATTAAAATCAAAGATCCTCAGACTACAGCCCCCCCCCCCCATCTAGATTAGGATTAATTAGGGATAATGACTTACAATTTGTATTGTGCATTGTTGATAAGATTTATGCTTCAGCATTAGTGTTGCTTTTATTACCATTTTGTTCATTCTACCAATTACTATGAGGCAATGTATTCTTGGATTTCTTATGTAGAAAGAACTCTTGGAAATGGAAGCTATTTTATCAGAATAACCTTCTGACATTTCTCATGTTCCGCAGTCAGGCACCACTTGGTAAGAAATATTTGGAAACTGTCCGATTTAATGTGCTATCACTTACATAATGGGATTTTGGAGGGTGCGGATTCTCTTTTTTTCATTGCCAGGGTCTTTTTCTTTTTATTGTACCTGCCCCCCTGTCCCCATAACATCCTCCTGGTGTAGATCACTTTCATCAGCAATTTTTTGTTTGTTTCTTATCTAATTGAATTTCTATACAGTTGTTGCTATGATGCAGGGTGAGGGTGGGGCAGGTGTAGAAA
This sequence comes from Architeuthis dux, assembly GCA_006491835.1. Classification (NCBI taxonomy): domain Eukaryota; kingdom Metazoa; phylum Mollusca; class Cephalopoda; order Oegopsida; family Architeuthidae; genus Architeuthis; species Architeuthis dux. The sequence goes on from VCCN01006457.1 coordinate 2,435,833, forward strand.
GATGGGGGAAGCCAACAGGACCCCCCCCCCCCCCTCTCTGTTTGTGTTGAAGCCAAATAACAAAAGCAAGAATTACCAATGCTAATTATAATTACTGTGCTGTGTCCCATCTGGCTGGTTGTGGATTTTTAATGACAAACCACTTGAACCATAAAAGCAAAAAAGTAGTGCAGATGCAATTTTAGCCCCCTACCCCCCTGAAAAAAAAGCAAGTTTGCGGAAAATAAGATTTCTCAATTGACATCGAGCCACGTCACTGTTAACATTTTTGATAGCAATCAACTCTTGTAGTTACGGGTGGAGTTTTTATTTCAAGTCCATTTCATGGTGCTGTGGATTCCTAATTTGTTGGTCACATTACTCAAATTTGAATAAGGTGTATAAGAAAAATTGGAAAAATGTTTTTGACAAACTCCATTCCAACTCTAGCGTTGACTTGGTTCTTCTCCCGTAACAAAAACAATCCGCACCTAAATTTAGGGGAGTAAACTCTTCACTGTATGTCTGTCCCGTCACGTTAAACCAAACTGATATATAAAATTGAAATTTCCCAACCATGATTTGAAATCATGACCAACAGGTGGCTCTCTTACCAACTGAGCCAAACTGACAAGTCATACATATCTACGAAAACTTATGTAGCAAATACCTAAGGGCTTATTTCATTCTAATAAATAAATACATTTATACTAAAAAAAAAATATTTTTTTCAAATTTGTATTTATTATATTATTAGAAACTTGCCATAATCATCTTCAGTCGGAATAGGAGTTGAGCATCCAGGCTTGTATTATACATTATTGTTTATCATGGGTTTATAATTAAAAGCTGACTGTTACTTTCATTATATATATTCCCAGGCTTTCTGAAAATTACAAATTTAGAGAACTGCAGAAAACCAAGAAAATTTTAACAATGCCACTACATTTTATGTTATATATTTAGTTTTTATTAATAGCTAAATTTGCAAACTTTCTAATTGGTGCCTGTTAAGAAAAACTAAGAATTGAATCTCTTAATACTTGAAATGTTGTTTGAACATAAGTTTGCAATGGATCCTTTCACTCTTGGCCGTCAGAATACTCTGAAATTCTGCAAAGTTAAAGAATTGTTTCAAACAAAAACCTACTTGCAAAACATATTTATAGTTGATTTTGTTTTATTTTGATTCTTTTTGTATCGGAGAAAGATGGAAATGTGTACTAGACTTGGAATTACCTTTTATTCTTTAAAGAATATTTTCTTAATCTCAGGAAATTCAAAGCAAAAGATGATGTCCATAATGTGTTAGGCTTGAAAACTAAAACAACTGTGTTAATTCTGTTAGTGTCACTGTGTTGTCGGGTGTCAACTTGTTTTCGATATTTCCTATAAAGGGGTAGTGGAGAAAATAAAGTTGGGTAGTTTAATAGTGGTGACGGCTGATGGCAGCTACTGATACTATAAGTGTGACAAACATGGCTCTTATTATATGAGGATATATGATGATTACACAGGAAAGAATGCGAGAAAAGAAAGTTAGATAGTTCATTAAGAGGGTAGGAAGGCTGAGTGGCGATGGCTGCTACTGATACTATAAATGTGACAAACATGGCTCTTATTATATACGTTGATTACAACTCTTTGCAAATCTCGGTCAACCTCACAATTCTAATTTCCTCATTATTTTCTTTCTTTTTTAATCAAGTGTTTGGCAATGGTTCATTTGAGCAATCGACTGCACATTCTGACTTATGTATCTATTGTTCCAAACCTACAAAAAATATAAGCTCATTATTATCATTTTTGGTTACTGTCTCCTTAAGGATATGCTTTATTTACTATTTTTTAAAAATTTTTTTTATTTTTTATTTTTTTAAAACTAGTCTGCTCAGTCCTTCCAGGGAGATAGATACTTGTCTATTTATCTAATGAAGATTCAACCGATCTATTGGCAACTTGTATAATTTTTCTGCAATCTTACCCCCCACATACTCATTGTGTTATTGAGCTTTAATTTTAAATATCAATAGGAGTATTTCAAGAACTCATTTCCTGTGTGCCTCTAGTGAATACGATCTATTGGATAAGAGGGAGGTGACTCTGATGTTTCTATCAACATTTACCTGTTCCCCGAGTTCAGGCACTTAAAACAATAGGCAGTTGTGAGAAAATTATGGTGATTTAAAATGACAATTTTTTTTTTTTTGAACCCTGGCTGTCAGCAGCTTACAGCAATAAATATCAATCAGCTGGCACACTGTAATTTTGTCCTTTATAAGCCACCATAAAGCATAAAAGGGGTTATCCACAGGATTAGTAATCCTACAAGAAAATATTTTCATGTTTGTTTGTGCTAAGTCCATAATGAATATTTGTTCATTGTGTATAGTCTTTTAAGATATTTACAGTTTATCTAATCCTCCACCTCCACCTCTTAAGACGCTAGGGCAGGGGTTCCAAATCTGGGGTACATGTACCATGGCTCCAGACTAACTTTATTCACTACTGTCCCAGAACAGTTCTGAAAAACAATTTTAACTGTCCCAAAGGAAATGTAAACCGCCCCGAAAAACAATCCTCACCAAATTTTTAAAAGGGGGGGTGATAAAAAAATAAAAAATAAAAAAAAATAATAATCCACTTTCATCCCGAACACATTTTTACCACCCCTGGGACAATGTTAATTTTGATCCCTGACATGTACTCTTCTCAAGGGGTACATAGTGGTCTGAGAGTGTAACATATTCAAAGAATTAATCACTGCATATCTTATAAAGCTGGAAGAAGGACAATGAATATTTTTCAAACCTTGGTGATATCTTCAGAATCCTTTCACTGCAAATGCTCAGGTGTTTCAAAGCACGGACAGGTATGCAAGAGGTGCTAGTAGAACTCCAGCATAATGATTCTGCTTGTGATGTACTTTCTGAGAAGAATTCAAGTGATTTCTATTTTGTTTGTTTTGGATGCAAAACTCCTACAAGCAGATTGCAGAACCTGCTAATCGACCACTGCTGTAATTTCCATCAACATGGCTTTGTGAGTCAACATTTTCACTGATGTTGCAGATTAAATCAAATCTCAAAACACCTGAACATGATCTTTGTTGTGCAATTGCTAAAGTTTGCCTCGTATTAATGATCTTGTTGCCAAAACAAACAGGCTCAACCATCTCACAATCTGACATATTCAAAGAAATTAACACTGAGTATCTTATGAAGCTGGAAGAAAAGCTTGAAGGTTATTTCAAAAACCTTTCACTAACAATTGAATGGAGCACTTATTAAAATCCATATAATTTTATGAAGTTTTGATCCATAATTTTTAGGGGTACAAATGGACCTGTCAGAATGCCAAAGGGTTACAGAGGGACAAAAAGGTTGGAACCCCTGTGCTATAGGTTTATCATCAGAAATAAATCTGATTTTCTTAAAACCAGATAGCAAGAACCAAAAAATTCTTTTGTATAGATTTTGAGTATATTATCATCAAAAAATGTCAGTGATAGGCATTGAACAATTTCTGTTTCATCACTTCGTGTACATGATTTTGGTTACTGTAAACTTTGATTTTGTAATTTTGCAGTAAAACAAAGACGTTTAGCAAATATTTAAAAATAATACTAATTTTCTACCAGGAATTATTTTCCTAATTAACATTAGGATGATTTTGTAAATATTAAAAAAAATCTGATAATTGGTAAGTTTCTTTGGAAATGCCATCATATCCTGTAAGTTGACTTATTTATTTGTTTTGATGAGCTAAAAATAAATAAGTAAATAAACATAACTGCATCTCTAAACAACACAACAAACAGATTCTTTTATCAAACATTCTGTAATGGCACCGCACACACAAGACAAAAAGGCTCACCACCACACACACACACACACACACACCAAAAGTTTCAACCATACACATAAAACCTACCAACTCAGAATTCAAATACACAACCTCGGTCGAAGTAAGACACATCATTTCTCCAAATTCCTTTTGAAAATGGCCAGATTTCTCGGCTGAAACATGTTAAGTTAATGAATAAATAATTTTTGGCAAATTATGCTGAGTCTCCACATTGTCTTTTCCTAGCATCATTCTGTAATCTTTATTATTTTAAATGTAATTCTAACAGAACATGTAACAGTTTTAATATTGCACAGGATATTTTATAACGGGGCAGATTTTCAGCTGATTTCTTTTGGGGCTCCCAGCTTTTGGTCATTACATAGATTTGAAACCAATTTCTATGATATTGGTATGTAAACCATCATGCTTATAAGATATGCATGACAATGATTGAGGATATATTAAAGAATAATTTGAAGACTTCAGTTCTGTAGGAAATTGTCTGTCATATTGATTCATTTTTGAATGGAGATGAAGTTGGCAAAGATTGCCAATGAATCTGAATTTATTAACAGCCAAGAATGTGGAACCTAAAACTTGTTGTTGCCGTAATCAACACTGCTGATGACCTGCAGAGTAGAATCACGTTTCAACAAGTGGGAGAGGGTCAGTCTGCCGAAGGCTGATTTCATTGTAGAATCACATTGTCAACAAGTGGAAGAGGGTCAGTCAATCTGCCGAAGGCTGATTTCGTTGTAGAATTTCGTTGTAGAATCACGTTGTCAACATTTCGTTTGGAAAACTTTTTTTTTGTTTTTTGTGTTGAATTTTACAAAATCGCATTCATATATTAAAGTGATATTTGACAAATGAACAATTCTAAGTATTTTGCATATTTTATACAAAACTTTTATATATTTACAACTCCTCATTAACAACACGTCGAAGAGAGTCAATCTGTCCAAGGCCTTCTTTTCAGTCTGCAATATCCTCCCCTTTGGAAATATTGTGGACTCTAGGTTGGGAAACCTGGGCCAGTGTCCTCCTTTTTGGAAGTTTGGAGATGTCTACCCTAGATCAGACCAATAAATGTCCGTTTAAAATGTAAAGATTACATTATTTTTTTAAAAGAATCTCAAAATTGCTTTGTTTTTCTTTTAAAATATATATAATGGTTTCATATCTATATAGACTACTACTGTTTTGACAAAGTGTCCGGAGATTACCACTGTTAGCATGAGGTTGTGAATTCTAACCAATCATCACACTCGGATTTTACACCTGAAGAAGGCCGAAGAATGGATCGGCCGAAACGTCGTGTTTACAACACACATAACAAGGAGTTCAATCGTCCGAAGAACCATTTGAACAATCTATCTATATAATGAACAGTGTCTTTGTTTCTCTGTAACTTTCTCTTGAACGTATAGATACTACACTTTGATCCTAGGCAGAAGCGCCAATCCATACGTTACGTAGCATCTTTTAATCCCGTGATTTTTGACGGGTACTATGCTAGTGACAATTTAAAGCGTGACATCCAAAATCTGGCTTGTCTTTGTTTATTCGGTGTGAAATCAGTACAGTAAGCCCTTGGGATAGTTTTTTTTTGTTAGTAAACACGTAGCAGATTTTTCTCTCGAAAATAAAAGGTAGGGGAAAAAAAGCGGCAAGTTTTGAGCTGTGATGAGATCATGTTACAATCTTTAGTTGAGAAAGTTGTTAAAGTAGAAAAACTAAATTAGTCGATATAGAAATGCGATATGCTTTTACAGTACATTCACCAAATGTATTTATACCTCTTTAATATTAGTATTTTAGATCATTGAAGGAAAGTGGAAACTTTGTGTAAAAGGTTATAAATTGGGCGACTATTTTTAACTTTCCTAATTCAAATCCATCCAAAAACAAGCCTTTGTGTGTAGATTACCGTCATGTCATCGCGCTTATATCGATTACATATTTTGATTTAAAAAGAAAGTAAATTGTTTTCTTACTAAAGTTGCACTGATAAATGAGTGACCTTAAACTTTGGTCAGTATATATCTCACAAGTTGGTAATATTTTAAATTTAATGCTGCTCTCTGAACAAATGTCTTTTATCATAGGCATTTTTATTTTATTTCGTTGACGGGAAATCATTTAGGTAATTGTTCTTTCGTTCGCTAAGAGATTGGGACGGGACAGTTTCCCAAGTCATGTACTATTTATTACATATTATAATATCATGTAATCTCAAAAGGAACACGTGGTGGTGTGCGTGCGGGCATGTATGTGTATGCATTTAAGTTGTGGACTTAATTGCAGTTAAAATCACTATCGTTATTTAAATGCAGAAGTATTATTACTAATAAGAATAGTGGGGGGTTGGCAGGGTATTTATCCCCCCCCCCCACTCACTAGTGAGTGCGTTTGTTATCGTGGTGATCTTACTAGTAGCTTGTAAGTATCTGTCATGCCTGAACACTGATTTGGGCTTGGCTACTAATTTTCACGAATACGATTTTTGGTAGCTGTGAAGGCATATGTAGAAGAATTCCTGTTCTTCCCACCCCTCACGTTCAGTGGCAACAAATCGGTCTCTACTGCTGGGGGCATCACCCACAGCTCGACTTCAGCAGCTGTGGTGAAGACGGCTAATTTTTTTTTCTCTGCCTCACGTAAATGGTGACAAGCAATGATTGACATAAACACAAGTACCTACTAGCTGGGGTTTTTTTTATTATTATTTTTTAATATACATTTGTATGTCGTAAGGATTTCTGTTGAGCGACCGCTCTATGAATTTCTTAGTGCGTGTGTGTGTCTTTAACACATATTGACTCCAAGTGGTTTATTATTATTTTAAAAACCTTTACAGAAGTTTGTTTTTACCGCTTATCGCCACGGTCTGATAATCATTCGCTCGTTTCCCCGGTATCCTTTATTTAGAAATATAAAAAAAAAGTGGATTGTAAAAATAAATAAATATGACTGACTACCTAAAGTGGAACAGTTAGTTCTTGTCATTGGGTAAAGAAGACCGTGCGTTCATAATCTACTACACCGCTTGGCTCTTCTTTCGAGCACGCAGATTTGATTACACAAGTAGCAGCCGCAGAGGAAACAACACAAGTCACGTCGTCTTGAGACTTTACCTTTACTCACGGATGGAAACTGAGAAATTAATTTTCTTCAAGTTACCTTTACAACAATTATTTATAAAACAACATTACAGGAGCTGTCGTGTAGATTTTGTGCAAGTTTTTCTACACCTTCATGCTGTTACCCCCGGCCCATATACGCGTGTGTAAATTCCACGGTACCCATTTATATCAACAGGTTAATATCGACGTTATCACCAGACTCGGCCACTATTATCGCTTCCCTATAAGTTCCGAGGATATTTACCACATTTTCGGAGGCTTCGGACTGGAAATTCTTAAACTTTTTCGCGTGTTGCAGGCTGTTGGATTACTTGTGTCATTAATACTTACTTGATGTTGCTACGGGTTATCCCCAAAGTGACCACCACCATCTCTTTTCCTTCGGATATACGGGATATCCCTCATCACTAATGTATCCCAGTCTGACCGTTCAGACTGTCCAGTCGTGTTACTCATATCCGAACATACCGGCGGCCCTAGGTTTCCAACTTTCCCCAGGGCCGCTGTCCCCTACTCTCCTCTCTGGGAGTCTCTCTCCTCCAATTCAACGGAGAGCCATGTCACCCGGACCTCAATTTGAAAGTTCTCTCCTCAGGAGATCCATGTCCCCCCTTCCTCATTATGAGAGATTTACCCCCATCAAATCACCCCCTTTCTTGCACAGACAAGATAGTCACTTCAAACGAAAGATTCAGGAAAGGTAACAAAAACACCTGTTTTATTCATTTATTTAAAAAAAAATATTTTTACATGTTTTTCTACATATTTTATAACCATGATAAATTGTATGTAAAGATTAAATAGCTTAATCTATCTGAAATACATTTTTCAAAATTTTTATTTTTCGAAATCAAAAGCATTATTATTTTTTCTTTCACTGTTCCCTCCCTCATAATACTGGGATATAGCAATAGTTATAAATATAGCTTTTCTTTGTTTTTGAGTCCTTTTCAGAAGAGAAATTGACTCCATAATATTCTTTGTTTATTTTTAATCGTAACATTTTTTATCTGCTGTCTCTAATTATATAAGTGTTACACAATGTGGATTAGGTTTTTAAAGTACACAACGATTGATGTGTAAAAATAGGAACGAGTATTACAACTCCAAATGTAATCACCAGATAAGTTGACGTTGAAAAGCTACAGAAAGACTTTAAAACATATTAACACGAGAAACCGCTCTGTTGCTTTAAAAATATTGTTTACTTTTTGTGCGTGTGTTACGTCACCTTGTTTCTCAAATTGTTTAGTGTCTATTAGTGCGTATCTAAGCAGAATAAGATACTTTTACTTACATGTTATTTTGGCCGTTATTTTATCGATCAATTCTGCAAATATCAACTCTTGTTTTCTACATGCACTTGTTCGAAAGGTCAGTTGTGTAAATGTCTCTCTTTGTTACATATGCACACTACTACTAAAAGGCCTTGGGTACTGGTACCCCCGCTTGCTATTTTGTGCTTTAACGAAAAAATGTGAAAATCAAAAATAGCGTTCGGCGTTTGTTTTGCAGCGAGCCGTTATAGAGGCTGCGCGCACTTTCATCCCCCTACACCAGTCTCGTGGACCAAACTCCGACGACTCGGCATAATGTACCATCATCACCATTTTCTGGGTCTGGGAACGCTCAAAAGTCTTCCCCATATAGTTTAATGGTAATTGTTTCTTAGCCTTTATTTATTTATTTATTTTTTTATTATCGGGGTGAAACCTGTACTGTCCTACCTTTTTTGAAACAAGGTTTCCCCCCTTTCTTACATTTTGGTGTACACGATTTAGTCTGATAATCACCCACAGCCTTAGTTGTAGCAAGAGGGAATTAGGAATCCTTCAGTATGAATGAATTCTGTTTCGCGTCTTTGGTTATCACTGATGATGGGTCCTATATTGGTTCCCCATACTTTTTAAATGGTTTCTATTAAACTTTACACCCCCCTCGCACATTACGTACTTATTTTTAAAATCTGAACATGACACCTCATCATGGTGTAAATGGTTACAAAGCTAGCTAGCAGATCATTACTCTTGAGTAGTGAGTTCGATCCTCATTGGGTACCCCATGCTTGAATGGTCTTTTGCCTAAGCTGTTTAATAATTAAAGAATTAGGGTTCTTCTTGGCAGACTTGTCTAAATTTGGGGGAGGGGGAAGAAGCAGACATAAGAGTGGTAAATTGCTTAAAAATCAAGATATAAAAGAAATGTACTTGAATATTTTCTGAAGTAACATGTTTTCACTATATTTTCTGAAGTAACATGTTTTCACTATATTTTCTGAAGTAACATGTTTTCACTATATTGGCAATAAATTTAAAAAAAAGAAGAATTTCCATGTTCACTTGATCTTCCTCATTTTGTTTTTAAAAATACTTTTTTTTTTCTTCTTTAAACTTTACATGTAATCACAGCCTTTCTACTTAGACCCAACACTTGGTCTCAGTTGTATCTGCATGTTACTTTTGTTTGTTTGCAGAAGGAAACCCCAACCCTTGTTTAGGTTTGGTCTGGTTCATTTCACCTACTTTTTCTCTTCCTTAGTAACATACTATCTTTTCCACTCTGACATTTCTTTACTCGGCCTCTTTGGTTGGTGTGCCGGGTGGAAGAGGATTAGTTTCAAATATCATGCATCTTGGGTGTACTAAAACCCTTCCCCCATGTCTGTTCTTCCTCTCTCTTGAACTCGGAATGATAATAGGATAGACAATAAACACAATTTACTTAAAGATATATTTTTGTATTGAATAATCTATTTTCTAAAAAAGCTCATGCTTTTCATTTCATCACTTCTGAATCTTTGCTTCTCTCTTCATCTTTGCTTCTCTCTTCATCTTT
>VCCN01006457.1:2446164-2457843 GCA_006491835.1 Architeuthis dux
CAATATATATATATATATATATATATATATCTCAACACAGCATTCTTTTAGATTTGTTTCTGCTACACCCTAGTCATTCTTAGATGATCTTTTAGGAGAAAAACAAGCTAACTTGGCATTCTCTTTATTTAAAAGAAGAAAAACAAAATGTGACCTTTTTATTCTCAACTTTGAAAAAAATATTGGATTTAGTCTTGTCTGCTTATAATGACCTTTTGATAACGAGTGTTTAAATGTGGTATTTTTAATTTATTTTGCTTTTTTTCTCATGCAACAGTCTTTGCTCTGTATAACTCTAAATATATTTGACCTTCCACTTCAAATATTTTTCTAATATTGCTATTTTCATGTCAGATTTAAAATCTATTAATATTGATAGCAATTAATATTTCTTTCAACCCAGCACCAAATTCAGACCACAAACTGGTTTCAGGTTGCCATAATGAACTGAAAATTTTGTTCACCAATTAATTCTATTACCACTCAATGGTTTCTATTTTCTGATATTCCTTGTTTGATTTCCCAATGAAATTGGAGTTTTTGACTTGAGAAATTAAAGACCGACAGTAGGGTTTTATAAAGAAAACCACCAGTGTTTTCATACTTTCCCATCCTTTATTGCATGCAGGGCTCGAAATTAACATTGTCCAGTTGTCCTGGGTACAGTAAAAAAAACTTTTGGGACAAACAAATAAATTCTCTGGAACTGAAGTGATTTTTTAAATAAAAAAACAACTTAAAATTAAAATTAAAATTAAAAAAAAAATTACTTTTGTCCCGGGGAAGATATCTTAAAAAAATTTGTTGAGGATTGTTCTTGTCTTGTTTTTATTACGGTAGAAAATCAAAGTCAATATTTTAATGGTGTTTTTATTGTGCTATAACAACTATAGATGATGATAATAACAAAGTAAAGAAACCACATTTTGATTTTGGGATGGTTTACATTTCCTTCGGGACAGTTAAAATTATTTTTTGGTATGGTTCCTGGACGGTAGTGTAAAAAGTTAGTCTGGAGCCCCCTGCTTGAATGCTCTTAGTTTTAGTGATCATTTATCAGATATTTGTTTTAGCCGTTTACACAGTTCTATTTTGGTCTAGGTAACCAATGAGCTTGCTCAATGAGATTAATAGGAGGTACAGAATTAGGAATTAATAACACATTTCAATTTTGTAATATGGCAAGATAACAGCTGAATAATACCAGACAGATATTGGGACTTGAAAAATGTTTGGTCATGTTGGTATGACCTAAAAATGGCCCAGTCATTTGAAATTTCTCCTTAAAAACATTAGTTGAACCGAGGCTTAAAACTCTTCTCTTTACTAAGTATAGCAATAAAAGTAGAAGCTTTCATGTTTCTAGTGGTTTTTCTACAATTTGAATCATTGGAGGAATGAGTATTTGAAAATCCTCTTGTGCTTTGTATAATGTTAAGAGAATTGAATGCTTGATACAATAGGAGTAAGTATTATGAATCCTTTCAAGCTTTTTTGCCTACTTTATGAAGCTGTTTACAATGTAATTCACTGTGTGTGTGTGTGTGTGGACTGGAGTTTCAAACAAAAGTGAGAAAATAATGACCGACTGGTTTTTATGGAAATATTTTAAAACTGCTAAATTATCTTGTGATTCAAATTATCAGTTTTGTTTCAATGCTGTTAATTCCTTAACTTCACATTAAGTAAAAATCTATTTTCAATATATTTGCTGCTTGGGATTTATTGGGTCTTCAATCAAGAGTTGTGAAACGGATTTCATTTGCATTGATTTTTAGAAATGTCAATGCTGGCTGGCATTTTGTATTGAAAATTGATTTTATTTTTTCTATAACAAATTTCAGCCTACCCCCCAACAGCAGAAGACTAAAAAAATATCTTATAGTGATTAACTTAATTATGTAGAATAAAACAAAAGCAAATAAAAAGATTTCAAAATGATTTTATATTTCCATCACTTGATAGAAAATCCATCATTAAACATCTGTTATTATATAGTATTCCGATTTTTGTTTGGACAATCGAATCTCTTTTTCCCATCCAATCTTCTTCGCCATAATTGTCTGGAGAAAAAAAAAGGTTTGTCTCTTTTCTTGAATTATACACCTGACGAGGGCTGAAGAATGGATCTGCTGAAATGTTGCGTTGACAACTTCAAGGATGGGAAGAAGAGATTTGATTGTCTAAACAAAAGTTGGAATGTTAATGACTCTTCTCAGTTATAGACAATACTTATATAGTATTTTATATGAAAAGGCTTCGGGGCTGTGAAGTCGGACACAAAACATCCGACTCTGACTCCATCTCATCTGGCTTTTTCATTTCCAGCTATGTTATTTAATTATACTTTTTAATAAAAAATATACTTTCTTTTCTTAAACCTTTAATACTGTGTTTAAGTACCCCTTACATCTGTATAACTAAGGGTTACACATTTTGCAAAAATGCCAAAAAAAATTTGCAAGTAATTTTTTGTGCTTTCATGCATAAAACTTCTGTTTTGTCAGGAAATTTGTCAGTTTTGAAAAGTTAATTTTTTAAGGTTTTGCAGAGGGTTTATTTACATTCAGGCAGGCCTCCCACAGCAAGTAGCTCTGAACTTATTGGGTGGGTTTTCAAGTAGTAATGTTACAATTTACATTTACTTGGAGTTGGAGTCAGTATTTTTACTGACTCCGACTCCAGTAACTCAAAATTCCTCTGACTCCACAGCCCTGATTACTAGTACTCAATTGTGTCCTGTTTTGTCCAGTCGTTATGGTCATTTTATATTAAATTGATTGACTCTCTCTCTCTCTCTATACCAAAATTCCAATACAAAACTTGAAAAGAATTACTATTCCTTTCCTAATAACTTCTCATTTGCCCAATTATTAGTAACATCTTGCGAGATTTTTTTGCCCTCCTTTTAAATGTGCTCTGTGTTTCTAGAGCACTTCTTCTGTATTCACAGCTGCAACCAACTTCTAACATTTACTCTTTTTGCACAACACAAATATTTGTGTTGTGCATAAAAATTATATATAGATATATATGATAATTATCAAGACATTTATTACTTGAGAACCTACATTTGCCTGGTGCTGGTGTGAGCGACTGCTAAACAAGCGGCGTAAATGTGAATAAAGAAACAAGCTCTGTGCGGGAATCAAACCTGCATCCACCCTGGAAGCAACCTTATACACAGAACTGCATTATATTTGTACCTAAATACGAACATGAGAATGGAGAGGTCAGCAAAGTGTGGGGTTAAAAGACTCCTGCCTACCATGAGACCTACGTATAAGGTTGCTTCCAGGGTGGATGCGGATTCGATTCCCGCATGGAGCTTGTTTCTTTATTTACATTTACGATTTAGGCTGCTCGTTTAGCAGTTGCTCACACAGGCACTGGCCAAATATAGGTTCTCAACTGTCGGATATAAAATTATCCATCATTTGATTTCATATATGTATATATGTATATATGCTATTCTGAAATCTTAAAAACTTACCATACATGGTCTTTCAATTTCAAGAAGCTAATGAAGTCTGCAGACTGCAAAATCTGTTTTTTGCCTGTGTTGACCAGGCTTGTTAACCATATCATACCTATCGATAGCCAGGACAGGAATAATTCAGTAATAAGCAAGCTACTACAACACTATTATCAAAATGTTGCAACTATGTAATAACAAATACACCTCATTATAAAAGGTATTGTCATGTCATTGGAGTTGTCCCAGTGACCCTAGTTGAAAAGTAATAACTATCCATCTCTAGTGAGTGACACATTCGAATAGAATTCATTAGATACAATTCACAAAAAGCTAAATATATGAAATTAACAAATGCTGTTGTAATGAAAATTTAATTATGATTGGCCAATTCCATGTTGCCTGTTTTTAACTTTTTAGGAAAATCTTGGTCTAAAGTAAATAGACCTTACTTTTGATAATGCAAGGTCATTTTACATCCTGTTCAACATTTGTCTTTTGTCTACTCTAGAATACTACACCATAAGTCACTTTTTAAAGAATAACATTATTCTAAAAAACAAAATTGTCAAAGAATGCGTCAAACTGATTTTTAACTAGTATCAGAATTTACTAATAAAGACTCTGACTCCCATACTCCTGTGTCTCATGACACATGAGGCAATGATTTTGTCTCTATTTCTACTATGATCCATGGAGACCCAATCATTGTTTCTGTAGCAATTGTTGGTTTTTATGGGACCGGGGATCAATAAAGATGGGCTTCAAAATTTGTAGTCTTTAAAACAGTGTACTATACAGTTGATTATATGGTAAACTCAAAGATACTTTTTTTCTCAGCTATGATAAATGCTCTTACCATTGTAGTATTGTGATTGATCAGTTGACTTATGTCTGAAGATTTGAAGGTTCCATTAAGAGAAATCTTTGACTAATATGGGTTTCTGTTTGTATGTGACATTAATTCAGTTTCAATTTGGGGGAGGGGGATTTCTACTACTTGAAAACAAATATTAATAAAAAACAAAAACAAAAACAAAACCCTTTTATGCTACCATTGTTGAACCTTGCCAGCCATCTTGGTATTTAAAGTATTCAAAATTGATTTTTGAAGTTGTCTTTGATTTTGGTATTGTTCTGTGTGTGTGTGTGTGTGTGTCAGTGTCAGTCAAACCTGTTTAAAATGTGTTTTTTGTAACATTTGAAGACACCAACATTATTCCTATGTATTTATTTCTCTTTAAAGCTTGATGTAATTATACCCAAAGGGAATTTTTGTCACTAGTGGCAAGTGGAGTCCATTGGTATTTTTGTGTTTGACAAATCCTTTGATATAAATTTATGACTTTGAGGTACAGTACATCAAAAGTTATTGATATTGAAAGAGTTAAACACACTTAGTAAATGCCAAGGAAATAATTGTGATATTTGATTCAGTATCTAGTTAATCTTTTTCTATGTTTTTCTTCTCTTTAGCTGTTGTCTTATGCTCACAGCTCAACACTCTCTTTTTATTTCTTTAAGTTGTCATCCTTCTCTTTATCATGCTACTATTTACCAGACATTGTCTTGTTCAAATAACTGCTACAATTAGAGTCAATATTTGTTTTCCTCATTTTTTCTTCTATTTTTTTTTCTTCTATTTTTTTTCTTAAAACCTTTTACTAACAGCATGGTTTTGGAAGAGAATTTAGTTTTGCTCATATTGACAAGAAGGTGGTTTATTCAGTCCGTGCCTAGGACTAGGTTTATAGAATTCTCCAAAAAGTCTATTCACACACCATACCCATTTCTTGTAAAATTTGTAATATTCTAAGACTTACATTATCCCATTATTTCACAACACGTCTTAGTCTAAGGGAGATAACTGTCTCGGATTAAAATACAAAATTTTCTTCCACCCTAAAATTAATTCATGGATTTGTATGTTCACTCACCAACATTATTCCTATGTATTTATTTCTCTTTAAATCTTTATCTTGATGTAATTATTCCCAAAAGGAATTTTTGTCATTAGTGGCAAGTGGAATCACTTGCTATTTTTGTGTTTGCCAAATCCTTTGATATAGATTTATAACTTTTAGGTACAATACATCAAAAGTTATTTGTGTTTTTTTTATTTTCTCTGACAAGGAAAACATTTTCTATTCTATTAATGAATGTGAGAGTTTCTAGAGCTTTTTTTTTTTTTTTTTTTTTTTTTTTTTTGTTAGGAAATATTTCTTTTGGTTTTGGTGGGAAGTATGAAGACACTTAAATAAATTGATAAATAAAAACAAGTTGGGATTATGAGATCCAAGCAACTTTTTATCATTACAGTTTATGTTGAACAAGTATTTTGCAAATTCTTTTTTGATAATCTTCTGCTACAGGTATTTTTTTTATTAGTATCTAAAAAGTAAAAATTAACAAGGTGACAATCCAGCCTTGATTTATTACTCCTAGCATTACTTAAGAGATGTTGAAAATGGCCTAAACAGCCGTAACATGTACATCAGAAGACATACACAAGATGGAACTACGTTCATAAAAACGTAAATTTTAAGGTTTTTTAAAAAAACTTTTGAAGTTCTAGAATTTTAACATTTATAATGTCCAGAACACTGAAATTGAAAATAATTTTCATAGTTTATTGTATTTTGCAAATTAAATATAGATTATTCTAGTTTCTTAGTTTGAAATCTTTTTTAATTTTTCATGAGGTACCTTGTTGGTCGTGAACCTCATGTAGGTAAATAGTAAGAACTAAAACAAACTTCATGGCATATATTTTACGGCTGTTTCTACCCCCCATCCTGCACCCACCGTTTGGAACTTGTTTCTTTGAACCATCCAATTTTTTAAAAGTAAAATGTTTCAACATTTTTTAATCAAAAGTTGATAAAATTAAAATGATGCATATATTTTATTTTTTGCATCCAGCACATGAGTTGTCAGCCTGAGTTTTGAAGAAAAAAATCTTTTTAATGATTATATAGGTAAATAGAATACTTAGAAAACAAGGTGAAGCCTTTAAAGCTATTTTATCAATTAATGAAAATCTGCAAAGAAAAAAATAATCGTGATGCAATAGACAATCTGATTTGCATAATTAATTGCCTCATCTCTTCTACTTATGCCAGTAAGGTCCTTTTTTGACTGTCTACACATTCAATTCAAGGTTGTCACAAGCAAGTTTCAATCTTTCTAGTGTTAATCAGAGCAGTGATGGTATTATTGCATAAGTTGGTTTGTGCAAAATGTGAAGAATTCTTTCAAGTGTTAAGCCTCGTGATGTCTGCATTTAAATATTGATGTGGTTGTCTGACATTGGCAAACTTCAGTACACAAGTTTTATGATTAATGGAAATAAATCTAAAAATATACTTGTATGTAATCACTTTGATTAACAAAGAAAAAAGTGCTTAATATTTCAACGTTTATTTGAAGCACCCTCAAAACAGGGCTATTCTTGTGATAATGTGAATAAATATTAACAAAATTAACTGTACTTTAAAAAAATATTATTATCAGCAACTGATATTAATTATCTAAAAGTTATTTTGTTTTGTTTTCTTTCCATGCTTGTTATAATATTATCTGGATCCGCATGACTTTTTGAAGTTTAATGTTTCACAATTGATGGTGGTTTAATTTCAGATTTTTGCAAGGCAGGTTTCTACTTGTTCAATAACTTGTAACAGCAAAGCTGAATAACCTTTTGACTTATTCAAACTCCATTTGAGTCTTATTTGTAAAGTAAATTACTAATTGTCAAATGTTAGAAATTAGATGCGAGTGAATGCCTTTGTGATATCAAGTTGACATTTTATTAATCATGAGACAAGGTTAATGTTCATTTTGTACTTGGACACTGTCCACTTTTAAAATTGCAGTGGCCTTGACAAAAAGAGCATTCTGTCTTTGAAAGATATTCTCCTTCCAATCCTTATGTCTGTCTTTTGATATCATTAGTGGTTAATAAGTTTGTTTTAATAAAAATAGTGATAATTTATTTAGCTGTCATCCATTTTATGTTTTAGTCTTTTTGCTTTCTTTTTCTCTTTTTAGATGTAAACTCTTTCAAAAGTTAACAAGATGACAATCCAGCATTGTTTTATTACTTCTAGCATTACTTAAGAGAGGTCAGTTCATGTAAAGAACTTGTTTTTTGTATAGGTGAAGGTTTAATACAATTCCGCAGTTACTGTCCTCAACAATGAGAGGGAGAACAGGCAGGGTCTTTATCTAAAGATGTTTTCCTGATTTATTTTTTATTAGATGAAGCACTGTCGACCATCCTTAATTTTTGACAAGTATTTTTTTCATCTTATATTTTTTTTTAGTTGGTTTTTATTGCGACTTACTCAGACTGTCTAGGCGAGACTCTAAATCGCGTCCCTTTTACCTCGGATAACTGCTTTCTGGCAAGTGATCTACATTCATTTTTGAGATGTGGGAAAGCCCAAATTACCCCATGATAAAAAGATATTCCTGTTCACTTATATATTCACATGCTTTGTTAATTAATCCATTTAGTTGTTGGATATTTTTGTTTTTAAGATTTGCAGGAATAGACCAAGAAATTACTGATTTGAAACTTTTGAAATCTTTTTTTTCTTGTGTTACTGAATATGCAAACTCTGCAACTATGATCTCATCTTTTATTCTGGATAAGTGTTTTTATTGATCTTTTGTCAGTTATGGAAATAAAAAGACAAGTTTAAAAAAATAAATTAAAAAAATGTTTCTTTTAAAAGTTTTTTTAAAGACTCAAAATCTTAGATGCTGCCAATATGCATTATACTATCTGGATTTCAGATGTCGTAGAAAAAAAAAGATATTGGTTCAAATGAACAATTTTAAGAGTTTTAGTAATTAATCTATTATAAAAGTGTTTAAATTTATAGGCAGTGCATATAAGGTCTCCAGGGAAATAATTGTTGGACATGAACAGGTCTTTAATTTTAGATATAAGATAAAGTAGACTTTGAGTGAAGATAACTCGGCAGACATAGCATGTTTCTTTTGGCATAGTCATTTTGTAGTAATTGATCTTAATAGGAATTGTTAAAAAAAAATCCAGATGGTTTGGCAGTAAAAGGGTTATTCTTTCTGAATGTCCCAAAGGAAAATAAAGCTGAAACCGTGGTCTGTGTATTGTTTCTATTCTGGGAAGACGATTATAATAACCATAAATATGTATGTCACCCAACATGCTGTGTTTTGTATAGTCTTTTGAAACCTTTCTTTATATGTGAGAAGTTTATTATAAAGGGGTAGGAAACCATGACGGTTTTGGTAAAGAAAAGTCACGCTTATTTATATGTCACCCGTCACATCAAAAGAAAAGCCCTGAGAGTTATGGAATAAAATGGCTCTGAAAACCTTCTAACCCGTATTTGAAATCATAGACTCATTTAGTTTCTTTTCTTTTCACCTACAGCATTTCAGATTTGCTTCTTTCTTCTACGTCCTCCCAAATGTGCCAGGACGATTAATCTTGAATATCTGCATTGTACGGATAAAAATTATTTTACAGTTTGTCATCATCGTGGAATAATACAAAATGTTTCTGCATGAGTAATTAAGTGGTGCAAACTTTGTATATCTGTTTAAAAATGTGGGATTTTTTTCTTCTAGAAATATGGATCTAGAATAGAAATCCTTAACACCTTCAGTGCCAATGACTTTTTTCTTTTCTTTCCTTGCACTCAACTGTTAAATTAATGCTGAACATGTTAACTTCTACCATTTTAAACAAAATTACCTTTTGAGTTCTCTTCAAGGACAGTATTATTTGGTGATTCATAATTTTAGATATACAGCACTTCATATTATTAAAACTATAATATTATGTGTTAACCTGGGTTTTTGAAATAGTCCAAGTGATTTTGGTTAAAGTTGAACAGGAGATACATTTTGGTGCTTTGACAGTCTATACATATGCACACACACACACACTAGATTTGAGATATTCCTCATTCTTGAAAAAAGAACTCAAGAAATTCTTTATTCCAGATGCACTTTGAAAAACTTTGTTGATTATCAACGTATTTTCTTTCTAGGAAAAAGTGTTTTTGAAGCCTTGGATTTTTTACTATTTTGTTTTCATGTATTTGAATTTTCTTTACATTTTTTTATGCATTTAATCTTATTTTTAGTATTTAAAGTATCATAAATATGATTGTCAATAATTATGACCAATGGCAACCACAATTCTTCTGTAGAAAGAATGTTTTGTGTAGATTGCATAGTATCACCAGCCTTGTTACAGTGTCATCAAACACCTGCAATTGCTATCAAGGTAAATCCCTTCATGTGGATCAGAAATGATAGTTGAGCATTCAAATCTTTTCACCATTCTGCATTGACCAACTGCCATGTTGCTTAACTATGGTGTTATTGTCTTTCAATGCGCTTTTGCTGTAAACTTTTATTTACAAAACCAATTACATTGATTGGCTTTATTCCAAATTCATAGGCTGGAAAGCTTAGTCATTTCATATGAATTTCTGACTTGGGTCATGAGTTTAGATTTTAACAATAGATAATTTGTGGCATTTGTTGATATGATTAAATGGATGTCTAGACATGAATTGAGGAAACATCAAATCACATTTACAGGTATTATTTGATATTTTAATTACTATACTTGGTAATACTTTTTGCCCCTGTGACATACAGAAAAATATTTATGAATTTTTAATTGAATTATGAGTTTTGCTTACCTTGCAACTATTATTTTACATTTTAATTACTGCACTTGGTAATGCTTTTTGACATAAATATTTGTGTTTTTAATTGAATTAAAAGTCTTGCTTACTTTGCACTTATGTTTGAATTACATACATCAGTCTAATAATCTAACCCTTAGGCTAGCACCTTGAGCCTTTTTTTACTCTATCATGTCTGGGTATTTATAGTTTAGTTGCAGTAATTTCTTACAATTGAAACTGATTCTTCCCCAATTCTCCTTTAGAGAAATCATATATCTAAGAAACATTAGCAATTTTTGTCATGTGTGGTTTTCTTTTTGAAATCTTTAAAACCTAACCTGTCTTGTAATTGCATTCTCTACTTTATCTCTTTAAACAAGGCATTGTATTTGCTGTTATCTGGCAATGATCCACTGTATATATATATATATATATGTTGTGGGTGTTCCATAGTATTGATCAACAACAGCGACTGCGTAATTCCTGCCATCAGTTAATCTATCATTCACCTTTTAGTTTAAGTTGGTTAATAGATTCATCAGCTTATAGTTTCCTAAAAATAAAACCATTTAATAATTGCGTTTGAGTTAAGAATCTATTTTCTTAATCATTGGCTCGGTTTTATTTCTGTATTCCCCTGGAGTATTGCAGTGTAAACTGTTGATGGTTAATAATTGGTGGTAGGAGGAGCAGAGGTCACTATCTGCTATTAATTTTTCAGTCAGGAGGAAAACTTTTTTCCTCTGTCCAAGGGAGGTTATTTCTAGTTTGATTTGAGAGTGCACTCCCTTTACTTTCTTGCTACATAATGGTAGCTGGAAAATCTTGGTTTCTATGGAAGGAGGCATGTGCACTAATGTTGCATTTTCATATCAACATGTTGGTGTGAGTCTTACTAATTCATTCTTTGTTTCTTTATCGCTTGGATTTGTTTGTTTATTTGTTTATTTAGTTTATTTATTTATTTATTTAAAAGAAGAAAATTATTGTTTATTTATTTTAGTTATTTATTCAAACCTACCAGAACATTTAATTTAATTTTTATTTTTCTGGCTTGTTTTTATATATAATTTTAATATTTCTTCATGAATGTATTTTTCTTAGTTTCATTTCTGTTCAACATTCATTCATTCATTATGCTGTCTGGATTTCAGATGTTGTAGAAAAAAAGATATTGTTTCAAATAAACAACTCTTAAGAGTTTTAGTAGTTACTCTGTTCTTAGTGTTATTTCAAAAAGTTGCTTGTACCAATTTCACTTTTTTCCCCCCTTCATATTTCACAGAGACCTGTAAAAAAAGCAATGTTGATAATATGGCTCTAATGCCCTGATAAATATTTAAACTGATAAATATTGAATAATGTTTAATCCTTTTTGTTTCAAATTCATTATTGTCATTCAGAGACCAGATCATACACTTATACTTTTCTTTATACTACATTCTTTCAGGTTTCAATAAAACAAGTCCCTTCTGTCACTTCAGTCCCTTCTGTCACTTCAGTCCC
>VCCN01006457.1:2457991-2472300 GCA_006491835.1 Architeuthis dux
TCAGTCCCTTCTGTCACTTCAGTCCCTTCTGTCACTTCAGTCTCTTCTGTCTCTTCAGTCTCTTTTCAGCTGATCTGAATTTAAATTGTTATGCATTTAATTTTAGCCTAACCTTAAGCCCTTAAGAATTTTTAATGTTGACCATTTTGACCTACCAATGTCCATTTTGCTCTTGCCTTACTCTCTCATTTCCTCCCTCTATAATTACTACTCTATGCACATGTATGCAACCTCTCAAGCTTTTAAAAAATGTATTATTGATAAAAACATATCCTCAACTAAAGTAAAACAATATTGTTTTGGAAAGAGGGTGAACGGATTGGTGGGGGAGGCAAAATTACTTTATATTTAAATCTTCAGCTAGTGCAATTTTGTGCTATGTCCCATAATTTCTTTTTTTTAAAGATATGTGTGCTTTTATTTTTGGAGCCCTGTAGAGAAGAAATGAAATGACAGGTGTTTATGTTGTCTTTGCCACTTCATTATATAATTATAATCATTAATGTAATCCAAACAAAGTTTTTCAACTGTTGTCACTCTAGCCATTGTGATTTTTATTCATCTGCTATGCCTTTCCCTACAGATACATTTTTTTTTTAATTGAATAAATATGCATGTAAGCAAATTATCATCTTTTTGTTAGTTAGTAACAGCCTTGGAATTTCAAGGTAGAGATTATTTCAAGCCGTTTATGCAATCTGCAATAACTAGTGTTATTAACAAAATGTTGTTTCTTTTTATTTTTATTTATAGCATAATTAAAAGTGACTTCTTGAAGAATATAATAAGTTATTTTCTGGGATTGATTATTTACTTCAGGTAGAAAATCTGGTTCTGAGATCAAAAGCACAAGAAACAATATCTTTAGCTTGCAATATATCTTTTGATTTATAGATGAATGTATATAATTTTAATTATAATTTGAAACATTTTGCAATGGATATGAAATTTATTTATTTTTAAAATTTAAATAAAGGGCTGACTGATTTATATAACAATAACTGTTTGATAAAATTATCCGTGATTATAATAAACATCTTGCTCTGTAAATGAATTGTGTATGTGCATTTACAGAGCAAGCTGTTTATTATAATCACGGATAATGTTATCAAACAGTTATTGTTATATAAATCAGTTGACCCTTTATTTAAATTTTATTTAAAATGAATTAAAAATTAATAAATTTCATATTTGTTATGTTTTTTATAACAATGAATTTAATAACATAAAAGTGAATTTATAATGAATGAATGGTAGGAAATATTTTTATCGGCAAAATCGTTACCTTCAAGTGGAAGAGTCCATTGTTACGAATAGAGAAACAAAAAAAAATCACTGTTCATTAGTAGATCTGCTAGACTTGTACTGTTCAATTCTCTTAGGATATAATAAATTTAGCAACATCAAGCCTAGTCATTACTTGTATAGGTGACTATTTGAGAAGATTGGTATCTGAGTTCATCAAAAAGATGAAGCATTGAGTATGTGATCAAACATCGGCTAAAATTGGCAATGATTTGATTGTGGGTTTGAATCTCAATGTAGACTGACCGAATTCACTAGTTTTTTCTTCTTCTTTTATTGCTATTTATTTATACACATGCACACTAGAGAAAATGAATGTTAAATAATGAAGTTTTTTTTAGTTATTGTAAGAATAGTATTTTTTACTTATTAATATAGAGAAAAAGATCCAATGGGGTTTCAACATTCAAGCATGAAGCATCTAACTACAATTGAAGAAATCTGTGTGGGTATTTACAGCGATTACTCGACAACTGGCCATTGTACCAAGTTGTCATTCGTTAGATATATTAGTCAGGACTCAAGGCAGTGCAGTGTAGAGTTTGAAGTTTTTTGGATCAGCGGTTCTCGAGAAATCTAATAAAACTAAATAAAAAAAAAATCAAAGATTATAGATTTTCGTCATAGTTTCTATAACTTATCTCCCTTAACTTCCACTCGTTAGAATTATCTAAATTCAGATATTTTATATCTAAATTGGCAACATCGAAGAGAAGTAACTGAAATACTTCAAAGCCGTAGTTTCATATGACAGACAGAAAATTATTTTACATGACAATTATGGCAGGCTCCTCCATGCACCATAAAGTCTGGCCCCTTCCAAACATGCATCTTTGGAACGGACACTGCCCTGGTTTTAAGCAATTGCAGTTTTACTTAAAAAATTAAAAATAGAATGCTTCATGGTTGTGTACAAGGGTGAATCAGTAATTTTGTAGCCTGACACATAGTTATTAGCTGAATCTTGATCTGAAGTTTTCATTGTATAATGTTCGATCTATGGGATTTATATTCATCACTGAATTATATGCATTGACAAGGAAGGAGATTATCTAAAAAAAAAATATTTGTTGTGTAAAATAAACACATTTTTCATCATTAGTTTGCTGACTTATTGATGTACTTATATAGATGCTATTTTTAACACGATGTAAGTCTATATTAAGTAGACCTGGTATTATTGTAAAACATGACATTAACTTATGTCCTATGTTTAAAAAATTGTTGCTACTTGATATTAGGAAGCCACCTCTCTAGTTTGGTGCTTTGGATACTTTATTAACCATTGATCACAGTTTGTTCTTTAATAGATTCCTTAATATTAGTGAATTATCTAAAACAAAAAAAATATTTTTGAGAACTTTGCATCTAAGATTTTTATAAGAGGGGAAAATGCAAAATTATAAATGTGGGTACAAAAGGGAGTTCATCTTGAGGTTATCAAAGATGTTAAGTGCTGTATTTATAAGTTACAGAGAAGACTTACTGCTTATGCCAGACTATATAGGATGAATGGTTTATAGGGGTATTTCGAGAACTACCGCTCACTGTAACTCAACCAAGGCCTATAACTGTTCATATTGAGCTTTGGTAGACAGCTCCCTAGTCATAATACCAGCACACGTGACATAATCTAATATTTGCATAATTTTTTAAAAACATTAAATGTCCGTCTTATATACCAGCAAATAGAGTACTTTGTCTGAAAAGGACCAGAATTATACAGGGTTGGCTTTTAGCTTATATATTAAAATTCTTTCAGGTGGTATTTGGTTTCATTTAGTTTAGGTGTTTTTTGTTTTTTTTAAATTTAAAAAACTTTTACTTTCCAATATCATGACTCATCACAAATTCATTTTTCAATTTACTACTTTTGAAATGTTATAAAATGCAAATCAAATAAAAGAACATTTTTTTTATTTTGCACAGTTCCAGGTCACCCTTGGGAAAGGTGTTGCACCTGTTGTCTTCTTCTCCTGCATCATGGGATTACTTTGAATATTAGGAGGGGGACAAAAAACAGTTTGATAGAATATTGACATTGAGAATCTACTTAAAAGCTTGTTTAGCACTACATAACTATTATGCAGGAGTTTATGTACCATAAAACCACATTAAGGATAACTGTATCATACAAGACTGGCTGCTGCAGGGTCAAACTTCACTCCTACTCCTATTCTGACTGAAGATGAACTTTTGTATTGTATATATAATAAATAAAAATATATTTTTTAGTATAAATGCATTTATTAGAATGAAACAAACCCTTGCATATTTGTAATATCGATTTTCGTAGATTGTAAGACTTGTCATTTCACTTGGTCGTGATTTCAAATCATGGTAGAGAAATGTTAATTTTAGATATATCGGTTTGGTTTAATGTGAAGGGACAGACAAACCGTGAAGAGTTTACTACCCTAAATTAGGTGAGGATTGTTCTTGTTACGTAGAAAAAGTCAATTCTAGACTTGGACTAGAGTTTGACAATAACTTTCTATTCCACTTATCACAGGAAAACAAGAATCAGTCATTTTATTTAGTTTATTAATAAAACTGTGCTAGTCTTGTGTGCCAAAAATCTGCTATTGATTTCTTTGCTACTGCTACCCGTCTCTGATTAGAGTTCCAGTAGGCTCAGCTGTGTCAGAGAAATCGATAAGCTTACTGTATTTATGACATTGTCTTGTAGGCCACCAGTCATTTCTAGATGAATCTTTTGGGAGGAAGCATACAAAACAGTCCTAAAAATAAATCTCACCCTTCTACATCACTTCCACCCACCTTGCTTTTTAGTGTTTGGGGAAGTTTGAGATTGATGCCAAGTTCTACTGCACTTGGCACACCTGTCTATCGTGGAATACTTGGAAAACCTGGAATGGTATTCATATCTTTATTGCTGATAACATTCTTATGTGCTATTTTATACAGACTATTTATAAACATCAAATGAGTTTTGTTACTATTTTATAAACAAATCTACTTCCTATTCTATTATACATGATGGCTAGTTGAATACTTATGAGACCAGACCTTGTTGGCTTTTTAATGTTTACTGTGATTGATATGTTTTAATCTGAATCTCTGAAGATCTAGCATATTTGAGCCATATAATTTGGTTTATCTTTTTAGGGATTAATCCTAAAAATATCAACAGGTTTTTATTTTGGGCAGTAAATTTTGGCTCCTTTTTATTGAACATGAAAATGTTTAGAAAGTTAGCAATGATTATTCTCAAAATGATAAGTAACATATTACTGAACTTTTAATTATAAATTGATTTCTCCCTCTTCACTTTACATACAGTACCTGTTATAAGTATTTGAACAGACAGCCATTTTACTCCTAATCGGTTGGGTTTGAGAGTTAAAAACAAGAACATTACATAAGAAAAGGCATTTTTTTTTGCAATCAACATAACAAGGGATGCATTTAGTCACGTTTTGTGGTTCTGATTGCTAAATTTCTTGAAAATGTTTTTAATTCTTTAAAAAAAAAAGAAAAGTGAACTCACATTGCTATATGGAAGTGTTGCCAAACTAGTAAGTTAATTTCAATCCACCCCCTGCTCAGAATCCATAATAGCCCCAGCAATCTCAGGGGTGAAAACAAATTTTGTGCCTGTTCAAATACTTATGAGCAATACTTTTTTATCAGTGATAATTTATACATAAAATATATTTTTGTTTGTATTTCTTACTTAATTTTTTCCATTAACCATGTAGATTAGTGAAATGTCACAAATTAGCCATGACCTTTATTATCTCCTAATTTCTTGATTGTGTTGAACAACTCTGCTTATCTCTTCTCTTGTAGTTCTTCTAATCTTGTTAGGCAAAGCTAATTATTTGCCACTTTTCCTCATTGTTTATCGAACACTTGGCTCTCATTATTGTTGTATGCATAAAACATTAGGAGCCAGAGTGTCTAACACATTTTCAAAAGTAATTGTCTCATGACTTTTCTATTTCCTTTTTATTATTTTAAAAAGGATCTGATATTAGGTTGGTGTAAAAATAATTGCGGTTTTTCACCAACTTTAAAGCAGGATATCTCCGCTTAGAATAACAGTTATTAATCGAAATCAGAACCTTCAGAATCTACACATTTTTGCCAACTAGAAACGAGTCCATTTATTCCAGAAGCATAGAATTCTGGGGTCCTGGAACCAATGAATTCTTCGATGGCATTTTGAGCTGTTGTACGATTCTTAAAGACCTTCCCTTGAAGGAAGTGGTCAATATGGTTGAAAAAGTTGTAGTGGATGATTCCACTTGCCGACCACCAAACAGTGACCATAATCTTCTTTTGATGCAGGCTAGGATTGGGGAAGTTTTTTGGTGCTTCACCTGTCAAGCCACTGCGCGGAACGCCAGCGATTGTTGTACGGAATCCATTTTTGAAGCGCAAAAAAAGTGCAGAGCAAACTTTGTAACAGCAAATTTGTTTATTTTCGTTCAGCTTGTGTGGCACCCATTTGTGGAGCTGTTTTGCTTTTCCAATTTGATGCAAATGTCAAACAACTGTTGAATGGTAATGTTTAGTTCCTCTGCAACCTCTCAGGTTGTTTTGTGTAGGTCTGCCTCAATAATGGCCCTCAATTGGATGTTGTCAATCACAGAAGGACATCCACGACCCTCCTCATCTTCAATGGTCTCGTCTCTATTTCGAAATTTTGGGAACTAATGTTCAGCTTTGTTTGTTGACAGTTCCCGGGCCAAATACTTGGTTGATATTGTGCGCAGTTTCCACTGCTTTACGTCCTATTTTAAACTTGTATAACAAAATAGCTCGAATTTGCCACTTTTTCATCTTTGATTCGACAGCGTGAAATAAACCAGAATAAATAGTGAAAAGAAAAACATTCAGCTTAAATAAATAGAGCGAAATTCAAGCTTTAAAATGGTATATTCCATGAACATAGTTAAATAATAGTTTATTCCAAAATAAGCATCAAAGTTTAAAATAACAAAAAACGCAATTATTTTTACACCAACCTAATATATAATTAATTTTGTTTATGGTCATGGAAAACAAATGAATACCTGTATAAATAGGAAAATAAAACTTATTTCACATCCTATTACTAATTATTCCAATCAGTTTTAATTTGAACATTGTCATTCGTTTCTTGGTTGCCTTACAAAGAATTATCTCAGTACGTTTATATGTTCATACAAGATATATATGCTGATATTTAGAGAGCAGGGCTGCCGATGGCCGTTTTATAAGGTCATTGGCCTTTCTTTTTTTTTTGCATCTGATAAAATACAATTTGATAATAACAAATGAGACACAAAATTGCTGAACTTAAATGAACATTTATTTAACATTATTATCCGTCTGCATTGTCACTGGAAGTAGATCTGCATTCTGTCTCTGCAGTGCAGTTATTTTAAATTTAAAAAAATGTATCAACTAAATAATGTCCACAGGTAATCAAAAAACTAAACTTTGTAAAAAAAAAAGAAAACTTATGAATGAAAAATAAAGTTTTAGCGCACTTAATGGTATCTATCAGCAGACAGCAGCATCTCCTTGTTTCTAAGAGAACAACAATTTGTAAACTTACATTATACAGAAATAAATTTAAAAAATAAATAAATATTAAATAAAATAAATGTTAGTTTAGTGCACACAGTAGCACCCAGCCACATCTCTTTTCTTTGTTCTTGGTTCCAATGAACATTTATTTAACACTAAAATAATGTATTATTCACTTGATCACAGAAAAATATTTGAAAATAAAAATAAAAGTTCTTTGTCTTTGTTTGGGAACTGAAACTGTTCTGAAGTGTATACATTAGTTATAAACACTGTATAGTCTACTTCAATGTTTACCCGTTATTTCATTCCCCTCCCATGTTTTCTTCTGTTTTCTCTGCTTTGCTTCCACACAACCAGCTGACAGCTGAAGAAGCCTAAGCCTATCTTCACTTCCTTTCTTTCGTAGCAAAGAAAGAAGACTAAAAACCAACACGACTGCCTCCATCTTCCCACAATACCCCCTCACTGTGTTGTACGGTCGGCTCTCTGGTCTTGACTACCCCAACTCCAACTCGGTCAACCGTTTGATCTCACCAAGCCAATGTAGTCTTTCTAATTTTGTCAGAACATTGAATTCATGAAAAATGACATGCTTTTTTGACACCCTCTCTTTCAACCTTTTTAGTTTTAATTTTAAACTAAAAGGTACTTTTTTTTCTATTAGAATAAAAATCAGACTCATTATCAGCCTCATGAACTCCATAATCGGTCGACGCTGATTATATCAAAATGTCAAAAATCAGCCTGATTAATTGGCTGGACGATTAATCGGTCAACTTCTACTGTTGACCCAAATTCCTGAAAGATTCCAATTTTACTCTTATCTTCAATCTGATGACTAGTGTTTAGATATGTGAAAACATAAGATATTGATATTTCATGAGTATGCAAATATATTGCTTAAAGCTGGAGGCAATGAAATATCTAATTTTGGAATCTCCCGTGAGTCAACCATTTAGTTTACATGGTTTTATGGAATGAGTGTATTTACCAAAAGAGGTACCCATAGGAATTCAAGGAATGTTTGTACTGTCACGCAAACTTCTCTGATCAACAAGTGTTATAATTTTCATTCAGTGAATTTTTTAAGTGGTTTTATTTAACCTACTAGTTTACCTGTGCCGTCAAAAATTATGTCATATGTGAAATATATGGATACACATTGCATTTTATATATGTGGATAATAGAGATTTACATTGCAGTGAGCTTGAAGAATAGCTTCCTTGACCACAAATGGATTTTTATCATTTTTTTGTTTCTGTTTTTATTACTTTTTATATTTTTTATTATTCTTTAAATTCAGCATTTTTACTACATTATCAGAACATAAAATTCTACTTTTACATCATCATAAATGAGTTGCATGACAGTACAAAAACATTGCTAATTATTATATGTGCGGATTATAAGAGATGACAATTAAGAAAATAATGTATCCTGCTTATTTTGTACACAAATACTCATCAGGTACAATGGCATTTTGATACCTGGCATTCAGTCAGCAAATTGAAATTGAAGTTTCCAAAAACTAGGATCCCATTATCAGGCATACATTAGTAGAAATGATGTCATGAAAGCTCGTTGAGTTGCAATGAACTCCTTTCCTAATTCTTGAAACATGCTACCTATTGTTAACATGAGCAGTAAAGAAGCTAACATGCCAGCTACTCTCTTGTCTACTAAGTATAATTTCTTTTTCTTCTTCATAATCCTATCCTATTTCTTCATTGTAAGCATGTCATTGTTTCTTGATTCTGCAGATAATTCTCTCTTGTGCAATAGTATTGATTTACTTTTTCTTGAGGCTGTCCATCACTGTAAACAGAATCTCTATTCGCACGTGATGTTCATATCAAATTGGCTCTCACTTTGAATCTTTCTTGCAAACTGGATGCCAGTGATTGATCTTGGTACCAAAATTCACATTTCAAAGGTGTTAGGTTATGGTAATGCGGAGATTAGAAATTCATAAGTAGCAACATAAGGGCTGTTTTGTTTGTATTGAAAATGTTGTGCAATGTAGAACTGGTCAAATCTCCATTACCAGGCATAAATCTAATTCCTGCAGATAAGTATTTTGGAATATATAAGGGCTCTCCTATTGAAGTTTAGGTTAGATCAGTGGTTCTCAATGTGGGTGCTAGTGCCCCCTATGGGTGGGGGGCATTGGTTAGTTTCAAGGGGGGCATTGAGGTGACTAAAGACCTTAAGGTCTTTAGTCACCTAAATTTGAGCCTCTAGAGGTGGTGTTGTGGAGATTCCATAAACATCTATGATTCTGATATACAAATTGCTCTTTAGTAATATCTGCTTAGAAATTCAATGATACTATAACATTTTCCTTAATAAAACCATTGAACTGAATGTTGATGTTTTTGTTTATGACAAGCTACCACATGTCTCTCAAAATCTGTGTTGAGTACTTCTCATATTTAAACTACATGGGGGGTGGGCATTGACATGTAGCTAGGTGTCATAGGGAGGCATTGGGCTGAAAAAGGTTGAGAAACACTGGGTTAGATCAATGATTCTCAAATGGGAGGCACTTTGCTCCCAGGGGAGGAATTGAGGAGGAATTTCAATTAAGAGAGTAACTTATAATGAAAAGTATAATAGTGAAAGAATTACCAGATAAAAATTCAAGATGGGGAAGAATTAAGGAAACCTGGGATCAAAAGGGGAGGAATGTGACCTGGGACTCTGAGACCCACTAGGTTAGATCAAACTGAATATGAATATGAATTTGCTTCCCGCCTCTTGTTATGGAGGCTGTTAAAAAATGCAAAACTTTTGGATATTTATCTCTATTAGTTTATTAATTATTGAAGAGATAGCACCAACCCTATTGTCACTGCATACAATGTGATCATTTGGAGGGTGTGTTTTTGAACAAGATTTGATGTAAATGTAAAATCAATGGTTGACTTGATGATTACATTGGGTTGCTGCCTTTTTGTAACGATATTACTTAAGTTAATTAATTGACTAATGAAATCATATCTGACAACTGTGGTGTCTGCTCAGGTGTGTCTTTTCACTAAGCCAAGTGAATTAGGAAGAGATGCTAAGCTGTCTACTTGGCTTCTTTGCTGATGTTAATAGTCTTGATTTAAAGATGAGATCAATAATGGCTCTAATAGCTTTGTTTGTGGTTCAAAGATGATTTAGTATGCAAGTCTGTTTTTAGATTAATGAATAATGGAAGTGGAAGGAATTGGTGCTCGGAGTAGGTTACTATGCAAATGACAATGCAAGACGCTTTTCATGGGTCATTTTGTAAACCCTGTCCTCCAGTTTTTTAATAAATTTTGTATTACTTTACAGTTGATGGAAATTCTCTGAACCACTGCTGTCTTCATTTTGAAACCTTAACCCTTAAATTCATGGACTGTTGGTTCAATAAATAGTATTAAAAATAAGGGAACTCTTTGAATTGAATAGAAATATTTTTAAAAATCACAATGGTCAAAGGGAGATAATTTTAATCAGAAGTTATTTCCCTTGATATTGACAATCAATTTTTTATATGAATTGTCAATTATTGTTTTTCGGTTGTTTATGACAACTGAATCTTTTGCTTCTATTTTGTTTCCTTCAGTCTTGATGAAAAATATTGAATGAAAATCATTTTGTCTGTTAATTTTAGAATTGATCAGTTTGGAAATCGGCCACATGTGTACTATCTTCTGGCATTCAGGTCATCCCGCTGCAGGGCAAATAGAAGCAGAGTTAGAGGAAAGGATTTATTTTTCTTCTGGGGTCCTTTATTTTTACATCTTGAGCCAAACATTAAAGCAGTGCTATTAATAATTAAAACCTTTTTGCACTATGCATTTTTGATTTCACTGAGACCTTTTTTTTTTTTTAATATAGTCTACCAGTAAAGGATGGTCATTAGGGAATTATTTGTGCAACAAACTGTTGGGTTTATAGGCAGTTTGTATATTTGTATGGGGGTGGCATAATCATATGTCGGTGTTGTAGCCTTGATTTTGATGGTTGTGTGTGTGTGGGGGGGGGGGTAAATAAACCCAATATTTACAATCAATGTTACTTATCTGAATTGGCTTATCTAATCAAGCACTTCTCCCTGGAGCATGGCTTATCTTGTATACATCCCACTTTGTGAAAGTTGAGAGAATGGATTTGTTAATTATTAAGCTTTTGTTTATCAACTAACCATAATCTGTGCTGCTAATTTTATTCAGATTTTGCTTTTGTTTGTTAGAAGAAACGGCCACTACCACTTTTATTGTGTAAACATTTTTAAAAAATTTCTTTCTTACTGCACCCCAAACTTTTTCCTTGAGCAGGCATGCACAAATAACCTGCTTCGAAGCCTCACTTCCATACAACAGACTGAAAGTAACGGTCCCGTTACGATACAGTTACATTGTAAATAGAACCCCCCTCGTAAAATCATAAAAACATTTTTTCTAAAAACTAACAACTTCTAGGATGATTCTTAGGGTCTATTGGTTTAAAAACACAAAATATTACTGGTGAAAAAAAAATTTCTATTTTTTTCCGACTTGGTTAACAGATGTAGATCTTTACCGTAGATTCTCTTGACCACTTACAGTCTGTATTTTTCCTTTTTCTCTCAGAATATAGAGTTTACCCCAACCTACCAGTAAATATCCACAGAGTGGCACCTACATTACGATACTCTAGTTCTACAATTTTACCTTCAGTGGAATATCTGTATCACCAATAATAATAATAATTCCTGTGTTATGAATAAAAAGCACAATGTTTGTGTAGATTGTTCATAGTAGCAACCCCATTACCATGAATTGATGGCTTTGTTTTGGTGCTCATTCCACACTCTCAATGCATTGGAGTTGTGTGTCTTCAGCAGGTACAAAATATTGATTATTGTAGTATACCGACAAGAGAATATAATTTATACATTTCATTCAAAGGTCATATACAGGAATTACTGTAGCACAGATAACTTTTCTCTGAGGGTTAGGATAGGCCAGTGGTTCCCAACCTTTTCAAATCATTCTACACTTTTGTCAATAAGATTACTAGTATCCCCTCCCTCCCCATTTATTAAGTTGCAACAAAGAATAATTTTGAATAATATCTTTATTTTACCTATAATTAGACAGCTTCATACTAAGAATTAGTTTAATTTTTATAATTGTACAACTGCTGCTGTGTATTTGTTACTCAAAGAAAGCAAACGAAAATAATTAGAACACATCATTTGAAATTCCAATTTATTATTAAAAAAAAAGAATTCCGTTATTGTAACTGATATACACATCAATGTGATCTGTTTTTTTTTTTTTTTTTTTTTTTTTTTTTTTTTTGTTTTTTTTTGTTGCTACCAGTTCTTCGATTTGTGGCTGTATTAGTGAGAGAGCACATCTTAAATCATTCTCAACTTGGAGCTTATTTCGCGCCTTTGACTTGATAGATAGTGCAGAAAACCCTATCTCTAGACTGGACTTTTATTTTTACCTAATAGCCTTATTACACTCATGGTCTACTCAAATTCCTCCCCGGTTGGGAACTACTGGAATAGGCCTATGTAAAAAGTAATTTTTGGTTTGTAGGACACAGGGTAAATCTTTGAGACTTAAGATTGGTGGATCAGTTCTCTTTCTCCAAGAAGATTGCTGTGAAAATGATAGCAGATATTGATTACATTTTAGTTATTACCACCTGTTTACCTTTGGTGAAGCCATTAGACAAAAATGAAATGCAGATTCTTAAAGATAAATAATTTGCATCTCATAAGAAAAAGTTCATTCTTGAATTGTTAAGCATTAGCATATTTTTTGTCACCTTTTTTCATTTGCTATTATTAGAAACTCACCAAAACTGTCAAAATAGGTTTCTTCAGTTTTCAAGTTTGTCTGGCTGGCTATGTCTGTATGTATCACACATACAGGCTAAATCAATGGAGCTAGAGGGCTGAAAATTTTAACATTTACTCCTTATGCCTAGAAACTTTTTTTTTTCTTCATTTTTTTTCAAAATTTACACCTTTTTAAATCGGTTTTTAGTGGGGGGTTCAATTTATAATGTAAGTTTATGCTAAATTGATCCCAGTTTGTGCCCGCTTGTTTTTTGAAAATTTGAAAAAGTTGTGAGAAGTAACTTATTCATTGTCACTCCTTTTTTAAAAAATTTATCACCACATTTTTTTACTTTATGAATGAGAAAATGTGGAAAAAAAAAGGTTAATGTTGGTTTTCATTCTTGTGATTGATATTTTTGATCTATGATTTAATCTGGATGCTTCATCTAAAAGTAAACTAGTGAAAGGTTTTAAATTTTAATCATAATACAGATACATCACTGATTTTCCAGCGTCCTTGGTTCTAGAACTGTGCCAGATTATCCATTTTGCCAGACCAACAGGTCACCTAATGATGGTGTACATCTTTAAAGAATGAGGACTGTTAGAAACTTAAATTAAACAAATATGAATTAAATGGTTGAATGCAATACATTAGCATAAATGATGCATTTTATTGATATAAATCAGGGTTTCCCAACCTGGGCGATATAGCCCACCGGTGGGCGATTTCAACTGTTTGGTGTGTGCGATGAGCAACTGAACAGAAAATGTTGGGTGATTGGAAACTTTGGTGGGTGATATAGGATTTTGAGTATTAAGGTATTTCAACATATGCTACCTGAAAAAAAATATTCAAAGGAGATATGCAAAGAACCTGTATAGAAAAGGGCAGCGTTATTTGTTACCTCCCTTTGGTATTTGTTACCTCCCTTTGGTATTTTACTACATCATAAAAAGTCAGTTTACAAACCAGTAACCAAACTTTTACCAAACATTTTTGGTATGCTTTTGAATATTTACTATACAAGTGGGCGATGACGCAAAAAAGGTTGGGCACCCCTGATATAAATGAAACCGATACAGTTATATTAATTATACACATACAACACTGTACTTACCAAGAATCTTAAAGTACCACCTCTCCCAATATGACATTGTATGATTTCTTCTACTGAAAAACCACGGTCAAGTTTTCTCAAGACTCCTACCTTTTTTTGCATTGATATCGACTTGTGTTTGTGATTTACACCTGCACTTTGTTTGGAAGCTATTACCATGGGTAAGCAAATTATGTTAAAAGTTTTACAGAATTGATGGAGCAGTAGCAAACACTGCAGTATAAACAGTTAAGAGATAGTTACACACACCAGTGGCTACTCATAACCTTTTCCGGATTAAAAGAGGTGCCAGACCATCTGTTGCTGTAAAATCTGTGGTGTATCTGTACTTCTATATTATCCCAAAAATCTTTAAGAATATTGTTTTGTGTTAAGCAAAAGTAGTTCTCCTCTCGTCCCCCACCTACACAATAGAGTAAAGAGGAACAAGAAGAAAATATTGAAAAAGTTGGGCAAGATGAATTGAATTTGTGGTTTAAGTAGTGATTTATTTAGGATCACTAATTGTTATTTGTCCGGTGTT
>VCCN01006457.1:2473085-2489171 GCA_006491835.1 Architeuthis dux
GCCTTTGTCCAGCAGTGGACATATAACGGCTGATGATATATGGAGCTCACTATAGATACATTTTAAAAAATACATGTATATGTAAACATTTAAAGAGTTATGGGTTGGTCAGCTAGAGTTAACTAAAGTTACAAAAGATGTACAAAACATTTTTTCTTTCCCAAAGAATAAAATACTGTGATGTTTTTAACTTAGAGATTGTTTTAAATGGGTTAAATGTTATTTCAAAGTTTTCATTTTTATTATTGCATAAACTATTTAAAAGAGGAGGATGTGTGAGGTTAAAAGGTATCTGCAGGTATCCCTGACCCAGCTTTTCAAAAAGTTTGCTTTACGCCATTTTTTTTTGGCAAAAAATTGTTTTTAGCATTTATTTTGCAGTGAACTATTATAAAGGCAGCGTGCACCCTCTCCCTTTCCTATGCACCAGTCTCTTGTACCCCCCATCACCCTCAGTTTCATCCTTTCTCTTCCCCCCCCGCACTGTAATGAACAAGGGACTCAACCTTCACTATAACTGTCAGTCATTCATTACTCTTCCCTTAAGTTATAGTTGCATAAGATCATAGGAATATAGACATCTAACAAAGGTAATCAATAATAACAGTCATTAGTTTCATTTGCCTTTGAATTTTATTATAGTTAAAGTAATTTATTATGGAATGTATCTATATTAAGAAAATTATATACTTTAATTGCAGAAATATATATATGAGAGTAATGATATCTTATTTGTCAACATCTGTGGAAATTCTATGGGTCCAGCTAGTAAATCTATGAATGGTGTTGATATTTCTAGCATTTGATGCAAGGGTTCTTTCCCTTTGATTTGAGGTTGGTTTCATTTCTGTTCAGTGCATTGAGATATTGCACTTTGACCCTTGACTTTGAATTGCACACTTTTGCTACTAGGTTGGGGTTTAATCCCTTGAAAATAATTCTGCCCTGTCTCTGCTTTTTCTCTTATATTTTTGTTTTATTCTGAATCAATCCGATCTATCGTAGCTATCTACCAACATGAGAAGCAGAGAAAGAAAATCAATTTTTAAATAAAAGTACTTCTCACCCAAAGTCGAGTGCTTTCATTAAAAAAAATTAAAAAAAAAAAAACACTATTAAAATTATTCAATTCCTGTTTTCTAAATATTGGGGCATGGCCCAAGGCTCAGTTAATAAAATAAAATTAAAAAAAAAGGTTCCAGACAAGAATGTACTTTCTTCATATAATCAATTCATGAGTATTTGTAAAAATCAATCTATCCATTAAAAAATAGCATAGGTATGATTCTTGAATTTCTATATTCCAAGTTATGCTGATATTGATTTTAAATGATTGAGTTTCTTACAGAATCTCTTGGTATTTTCCTAATCTGCAACTCCCTTTATTTAGTGTTACTTTTAATTTTCAACAATTTCTCATTACTTATGCATACTGTATTTCTTTGTGTATAATACGGAAAGTTTTGTACCCCAAATCTGAGTGAAAATAGGTGTTGTCATGCTATACACGAATGTAAGCAGAAGAAAATTTGTATGCAACTAAAATGAAGCGATTTGATGACAGCTGGCATAACTCCTCACCTCACGCCCACTAAGAAATATATTTGACTTACGTGGTTGCAAAAATGAAAGGAATTAGACAAAAACATTTCAGTAGTCGGTGAATGAAACTTTAAAAAAAATTAATTTTAGATTTTCTCCTCAGATACAGGTGAAGGGTCAAAATGATTGACCGTAATTTGAGTGCCACAATATTTATTTATTTATTTCCTTCCTGTGAAACATGTGCAACACAAATACCCAATAAATAAATAAATTAAAATATTTAAAAACAGTGGCTTCAAATTGAGTGCACAAGATGTACAAAATGTAGGTATCTTTGTTTTTCTTATGTTATTTTATTTGATAAAATTAAAATAATTACCATTGTAACAGTACACAGCCTAAAAACAGTGGGCCCTTCTTGTATAACTGCAGTATTGCAGTACACAAATTTGGAACCTTGAAACAGAAAAACATGTGGGATTGTAGTGCCAAATCGAGTACCCGTGTTATACAAGAGGCTACAATCTTATACCTACTTTCACCTCTAAATCCAGTACTTGTATTAAAAAAGACTAGTGTTATACATGAAGAAATATGGTAGTTCTAACCTTTGATACTATCTATTTTTAGTTCTTAGTATGGGTTTAGGTCTATATGAATTTCCCCACCCAGGAGAATACTCGGGCAAAATGCATTCCTCTGTCTTGTTTACATTTTGTGTCTACGTGTCCTGAGTGTTAGCTATGAGGATACAGGTAGGAATAAATTGCTTTAAGTTCACGAGTGACAATAAGTGGACTTGTTTGCAGTATTATTTATTAATTTTAATGTATTATTGTCATAGTAAACAATGC
This sequence comes from Architeuthis dux, assembly GCA_006491835.1. Taxonomy (NCBI): domain Eukaryota; kingdom Metazoa; phylum Mollusca; class Cephalopoda; order Oegopsida; family Architeuthidae; genus Architeuthis; species Architeuthis dux. Next base: position 2,475,485 of record VCCN01006457.1, read on the forward strand.
TTGTTTCTACATGACCCATACAGGTGTTGACATGCTTGGAAATTTACTCCAAAAGACGGATGTTCCTTAAAATTCTGATCTCTTTTGTATCTTCTGCTTCTTTTTGACATTTATGCCAAATAAAACCTTGCTCTCCCTAATTGTCACTTTATATACGAAAGAATTTTTAAAATTATACTTTTTATTGTTAGTATTCTGTCAAAACATGAGCACTTTCTTTCTTCTGCTTCCTCAATACCTGTTCCCATTAGCCTTTGTCAAGACTATTGCATACATGGCTGTATTTAAGGCAGTGCAGCTGCACAGGGCTCCAAGATTTTAGGGGTCTCCTCAAAAAATGCCTTTAAAATATTTTTATTTTCAATGTTTTTCAATGTTTCAGTTTGTTTGAAGATTTATTATGTCGCATAGGGATAGATTATGGATCTGTAAAGGACTTTGCGTTAAATTAAACATCATAATTTTAGGGATATTTCATTTTTGTTTTGATTTGTTTTTGAAAATAATAGCTAAATAGAAGGGCTCTCAAGAAATGTTATGCAGGCCCCATCAATGTTAAATTTGGCCCTGATTGCATAGATCTGTAAAAGCACTTTACATATTTGTCTACCCACACAACTCATCCAACCAGATTTTGATTTTTCTTTTTTTTCTTTTCTTTTTTCCTTCAAAAAGAGAAATTTGTTTTTGTTGTGGTTTCCAAAATAGAAATTTTGGATATTTCCACCACTTGTGCTGGCTTGCTGCTACTGTTTATTGGCCTCACTGCAATAGTAAAGATTGGAAACGAAGTTACGCTAATGTGTTGCTGCTGCTGCTGCTGCTGTTGTCACTTCTAGCCCTGCTGCTGCTAGTACTTGTTGGTGGTCGATATTAGTTGGCCATTGCACTACTTGTCTCCTTTTTTCCTTCTCCCTCTCTCTCCTGCTCCTGATAACGAGAAGAGCAACTATATTAGAGAGGTAGCGCGCGAGGGGTGGTGTGAGCACTTGTATTACTGCAGCAGCTATTCCTTCATTGATACACTAGCCTGTGTTAAAGGCGAGTGTATCGTAACATGGAAACACAGCCTCATCTCACGTTCCGTTGGCCAGGGACAATGCATTCAAAATCTTCTTTAGATACTACCTTCCATGAAAAGTTCCTTTTGGCTGCCTATACTGTCATTAAGTCTCTCAGGTAATTCTTTCTCTTCTGTTCGTGTAATGCATTGATGAGGAACATTCCCACCCCCCCTTCTCTTTCTACCTCTCTCTCTCTCCTTCACTGTCATGATCAACGTAAGAGCATGTCTGTTTGGCTTGAGATTCCCTGTGTTCTTCTGTATTTAAATGACAACTGTCAGAAATTCCCCTCTGACACTTCTAAAAACCCCTTCTGTTTGTTTAAGTTATATTTACCTTTCCTTGTTTCTCCCTCTGTTCTCCCTCTCTCGGCTTCATTCTAAAAATATAAACTCCTCATTGTCTCAGCGTCTCTCTCTCCCTTATGGGAAATTTTTCCCCACCCACATATTTTTCTATTTTTATTTATCCCCTCTGTTACATATTTTTTATTTATTTTCCAAATAATAAAAAAAATAATTTTCATTTGTATTGTTTTATTAAATTGGTCTATTATTTAGTGGTTTGTCGACACGTTTTTGACCTCTCCCATGTATGCATATGAGATAATAAAATTTGAAAATCTTCACAAATAGATAAGTACTTAGGTACTTGTTGATAGTCTTAGGAAATTGGTAGGTAGTTATTTATTAGTTAGGCAGTTGATATGAAATTCTATTGTGTTGTAGTCGTGGTAATGATACTTTCCACTATGGCCATTTTTTGAAAGCATGCCAAATGCCAGTCATAATCTTTTGATATTTGTACTTAAGCTCTCAATTCATTTTTTTTCACATTACCAAAATATTACATACAAGTTGTTTATAAATTTTCTTCTGCATTTTTGTAACAGTAAAAAGGACAACTTTTTACAGTTTTAGTCCAAATAATTTTGTTTACCTTTTTAAATTTGTATTTACATAGACTGAGTAAAGAAAAATTAGTATTAAGAATCATTTTGTTCTTTTTTGATGTCAAATAAATATGTGATTGAAATTAATCAAATTATAATAAAATCTACTTAGCATAGATACATTTTATTGAATTGTTTTTTTCTTTAATCTTGTTTTGGTAGATTAGTTTTTTCAGCTTTGTAGAATGATTCTTTTTTCTCCTCCTGTGTTTATGTTGGTCTCAGGTAGTAAATTTATGAAGGAGGGTTTCAAGTTTAGCCATTTTGTTTAAGAAATTTTAGTGGTAAGAAAGTGGAAATTCTCTTAGTATTGATGAGCAAGCTAATCTACCCAGTGAAACAATTGCTGTCATTAAAAGCTCCTGTGACTGCAAAAGTTCCTTATATAATCACACTTTCTATAAAGCATTGTCAATCTCTTGTTTGCACGTGTGTTCTTTTTCACACTTATCTCTCCTTGTGAGAGTAGAACAACATTTCAATAGTTTGAGATTGCAATATTTTCTTCACTTATGAAACTGGATCACTTGTTATATAAATATTGATCGTTTATAACAGCAGGCTTCGTGTCTTTTTGAGAAATGTATGCTACCTTTCTTCTCTGCCAAAATTTTCCTTTTATAATTTATTTGTTAGTCTGCATTTTATGCAAAGATTTTTTATTTTTAATAATGAAAGTAATTCTGCAGAGTTAGTATCAAGTTGGTCGTTTGAAATTTATGCATGTTTTTAGTACAAAAACAACCTATGAACTTGCATTGCTATGTAAATAAATGTATATCAAACACTTTGTAAATCTAAATCATTCCAAGTGAAATAGTAAGCTTGTTTTATTTCAAAAAGGCAAATTGAAAATAAAACTGATAAAGTTAGACCTATAAATTATATTGGTTATATAATAAGCCTTATTTTATTTCTCCTCTACAAAAAAACCCTGAAATGAATTTGTTCCTTCCTTCCAACCATTGAATCCTAGATATTGAGCCCCTGTGTTTTCAGTGGCCCTATCATTCTACATGAACCTTATTGGGAACCACTGCCATTGCTATCCCCATCATTCTTGCTCATTACAACCTAAAAAGCACCTCTGTTACTGAACCCTTTCAAGACTCCTGAGTTATGTATATCTTGAGGCTTCTATAACTGCTGGGATATAAAGGAGATCTACAGGACATATATAAGTCTGTGGGACATTTTAATCCAGGTATTGGACACCTTAGGTTAGTCTTGAAAGGGTTAAAGAATGCCAGCAGATTGTTATGTTTGTTGATGTAAACTTTGCGAAAGAAAATTTGGACTTTAAACCTTGCTTGATACTTTGAAGATGTAATATCTTTTTGGTATGAATATCAACAAACTTGAAGGACTTTTTAACCGTAGCGTCATTTCTTTTTAATAAACCTGCTGTCATGTTAAATATAAATAAAGCTCCTACTTTGCATGGACACATTCCAAGAAAATGTACAATCTGGGAGCTTTTGTCCAATCTGGGAACAATTACAGGTGAAGCTCCTACTTCATCCACTCCTACTTTGGAATAGGATTGTCCGAAGTAGGTGCGGACGAAGTAGGCGTTTCACCTGTATATTGTTTTTATTCACAATTGCTGGTATTAAACTTTTAGCTAGTTGTAACTCAACAACATGAATGTCTCTTTTGAATTGCCAGTATTTAGTGACAATCCATCGCTGCTTATTTTTTTTTCATAATAATATTTGACAATCTTATTCAAAAAGCAATGGTCAATTTAGAAATTGTATCTTAAATTAAACTGTGTACATTTAAATACTAATAACTTTCGTTGTATATAGTTTTTAAGAATATATTTCAGCTATTTATATTAACATTTTTTTGGCCTCTTGTTAGTGTATATAATGATTTGATTTGTCACCTATGGACCCCCCACAAACTTCACTCTTGCTATATATGATGACAAGCCATTTAATTAGCTGTAGGTTGTTACTGGTCACACCCTCCAACTGATAGCCCACATTAACTTTTTCCTCAACAAGGTTATCATGACTTGCTTCCCTGCTGTGTTATTGACTGGCCATACCAGGTATCATCAGGTATTGACTGGTTACATACACTATCATTGGGTCTTGTGATGATTCACCTTGTATGGCCATTGCAACCTGCAGTGTTGCAAGTGTCCACCCCTTACACCTTGATGACTTTTGTTGCTATATGATGTAATATGCAACACTTGCTTCCTTGTTTATCAACTTATCTGATTCTACCTGCCCCAATTGGTTCCTGTTTTCCTTGATCTACTGATGCTGCTGTGAGCATACAGTTTGTCTACAGAGTATTGCTTGCACCTGCATTGCTTGATGCACCCACTACTACTGCTGCACTGGCCTACAAATAGTGAAAGTGTTTCGTGCACCTTGTTTACTTGCTTATTTATGCCTGAATACATCTATTTTTTGCTTCCACCAACCACCTGTCTGTCTGTTTCATTTGTTAGAGTAGATCATCAGTTTAGAGCTCCTGGTGGAAGAAACATGATAATCTTGCTTTTACTCCGTCTATAAATCCTCTATTGTCTTAGTGATTTTTGAATCTTCTTTATTTGAATTGAAAACATTTTAGATAAACTAGCATCATCTTTATCTTTGCAAAGAATTTTTGTTTACCTTTATCTTTCTCTGTGCAACAGCTTTATAAGCATTTTCTGGGTTGTCATGGGATTTTGGTATGTGTATAGATACTCTCAAAAAGAACCCTCTAGAGGACACTAACCTTTCAATGTATGTGTGTGTGTGTGAGTGTAACATTTCACTTTAATATATATATATATTAATATATATATAAGTAGTTGTATTATAACAAATAAAAATCATATATACAAAATCCGATATGTTGTTGAAAAAGTTAATTTTATAATTAACACTAACATTTGGAGCTAATATTCTATATTGAAACAAGTTTTTGTAGGAGCTGACTACGTTCGTTTTCTGCTACAGGATTGCTGGCCTGAAGATCTGCTGTAGCAGGAAACGAACATAGTCAGGTCCTATTATTCAATATGGAATATATCAAATAATTGATGAGATACAAGTTCTTGCTTAAAATCAGTCCTGTTTCTTTTGAAACTCTTGGAAAATGTTTTCTAGCTCAGGCTCCCCTGCCCCCCAAAGTAGGGAGTGGGAGTGACTTATCTGACACCAGAGACTGAACTTTGGCTTCAGTATTAGCAATAGTTACAAAGCTTTTACATAAACTTGGTATTTGGTTTTTTGCAATCTGCTTGTCTCAGGTAGTCATTGGCCTTTTATATGAGATCTATTTTCATCAACATTTAAAATGTTATTAATATTGTACCGGTATTGAAGATGGAATTTGTCAATGTTCTGCTCAGATACAGTAATTAAACTTTAATGCTAAAATAATGTCTTTATTTAGATTGACATTTGATCAATTTGGTTGTGTTTCTTTTCCACAGCTGAAAACATTTACTATGAATGGAAAACAATGATGTCAAAGAATCCTTGAATAGCTAAATGCAGTTTGTCGGGCCCCACTTGGCAGAGGCTTTGGCTGCTTTACTTAACCAAAAAAAAAAGCACTTAGCGTTCTTAGGATTCTGTTTCTAAATTTATTAGTGAATAAAGATTTGACTTGAGGAATAAACTGACCTTACACAGAAACTGAAGACATTCTGTGGAAGTCAGGGAGGCTCATTTGAGCACATTTGACATTTATATCCAGGCACTTTTGTCGTCTTGTCAAATGTCAGGATTGTGGCAACAACAGCAGCATAACAAAGATTGATCTCTGAGGTAATAAGGCTTGATATATAATTTCCTTACAAACAAGCTTTTCTTTTTAATTCATTTGTGAAACATTTCAGCAAAAGATTATAATCACTAAATTTTAGTGTAGTTTCAGTTTTCTTGGTGGTTGAAGAAATGTTAAGTTTATCAAGTTTATATCAAGGTTTGCATTGTGTGGCTTTTTTTAATATCCTTTGAGCATCTTTCTATTTATTGTTCTTTTTGACTTCTTACAATCTTATTTACAATAAAATTGTTCTCTTATTTTATTGGTGCTAAAAATAAAGCCCACATAGTTGATATAAATAACTCCACCGTAAGATTTCTTTGATGTGCCAAATACTTCAGTCCAAAATTCTGGATGATGATTTTTGTTAGTACAGTTCCAATAGCTGCCTTAATTTTCGTAATATTCTGTGGCTGGAAATTAAATTCTGGAACTTATTTTAAGCAGGTGATACTTGAAGCTTTGAAGAGAACAGCTTGTGGATAATTTCCTTAGAGGATCATAGATTTTGTAACCTTTTAATTCAATGCTCTAATGACTATTGTATATTAATCTTTTAATGACTATTGTATATTAATCTTTGCTGAACTTGGTAGTCTTGTAAGATTCTGCTACTAAAAAAAAAACTCAAAAACCATTGCTTAGGCTTTTAAAACCATGCAGAATCTGTACAGTGATTTTCCCCTTTCTTTTGTCTAAGTTTGTTTTATAAATGTGACTTGTATAGATAATCTTAGTCTAGACTTGCTGACTCCTGTGTTGTAAAAAGAAAATAATCTTGAAGCTTTTTTTATTGACCCGGTTTGTTTGTTTAGAAAAAGAACTGATGCTACTCTCTTTGATCCTACCTTTTTAAATAGTTGTGCACTTATAAAAGTTTAAAAAATTAGGAATGAATCTATAAAACTGTTCAAGATATCAGTTTTAGTAGTTTTTTGTTTTTAATCCTTTTGTTTACATTTACCTTGCCGACTTGTTCAACATTATTTATTCAATATGCTTTCTATCCTTGTACTTCGACTTTGAAGCAAATCAATGCCTAACTTGTATTAATTATTGTAAGAATTTTCTGTTTCCTTCAGCAGACAAAATGGCAGCCTTTCTATGTAAACCAAAGAATATTTTTAATGTAAAGTCTGTTCTTATCTTTCTGACCCAATTCTGTAGACCTTTTAGTGATGGATATATCTCACCTTTGTACCTTTGTCTTGCTTAGAAGTACACACTTATTTACTAAATATTCCTTGCTAACACAGCATTATCCTCTTCATCAATTGAAGGTTATGAACTTATGGGTAGAAGATACTGCAAAGACTATATGCTTAGAGAACCAGTTCTTTTTAATATAGAAAAATGCTACTTGAAAATTCTTTTTGAATAGTGTCATGTCTAACAATACTGTCCTAATACATTCTTGCTGGAATGATGAAACCTTGACATCTATAAAATTGTTTTCCTGCAGGTAACTCAAAACGTTTTTTCCTTTCTACAAGAAGAAACCTATCTTTAATCAATCTAAAGCCAATGATAATCTCCTAAAATGAATCACTTTTCTCTCTTTGTGTGTTAATTTAAGATAAGCTTTGTATCTTTTATTTGATGCCCATGTATTCTTTAATCTCAGTGTTCATTTGTCTACATTTAATGACTTTCCAGTTACATTGATATATCATCATGTAATACTTCAAAAGTATCTGATACCTTTCTTCTCTGAATTGTCTTAGCATAGGTGCTATTCTTGATTTAAGATTGTCAATTAACGTTAGCTAAGAATTCCATTTTCTTGGTTCTAAGATTTTTCTGTGCTGTTATTTCTTATCTCACAAAAGGAGTGAACCTTAAATCTCATTAACTGTTCTGCTGCTCTCACTAGTGACAACTATTTAATGCAGTTCTCTATCTTATAAAACGTCCATCAGTTTGTAATGAAAATTATTCTATTGCAATTTGCATGCTGTATATTTTCATACTAATTGTAGTTTTTATACAAATGTAAACAGTAACTCTCTTTGATATAAAAATAACTATCATAGATGCTTTAGACTACTGTTACCTCAGTTGCAGGTTTTATTGACCACTTATAACCATAGGTATTTAATCTTTTAGTATTGTCTTTTTATTGACACTTGGTAACCATGTGTTAACTTTAGAAGATGAAGGCCTCAGATCCCTGGTATTTGCTTATCTTTTTATCTATAACTGACCAATACATGAAACTATTTGCTAAAATCTGCCTCCCTTGACATGTCAACTTCTGATGGTTTAGACAGTATAAACAATAACAATCAATTTTATCCTTTAATGAATTTAAAGTCTAAACCAAGAAATCTGATCCAAGTTATAACCAATGCGCTTCTTAGTCTTTCTGCTAAAGAAATTCAACCTTCTTTTCTTTTTATTAGAATTCTAATTTCTTTAATGACGCGATTGTCTTAATCGCGTGAGAATTTTGAACTAATATTAATTTCTTGTTAGCCGACACCAGTTCATTATTGATTTCTCAAAGCACTTTCTGAAAATAGTTGCTGCTTGGCATTTTGTGGTTGAATATGAGCTTTTACCACAATCCAATACCTGGCAGAGAAAGGTTCAAATGTCTTTTCAAAAAGTCATCTACATTTGTGTAACTTGAGCTTCTCTGAGAATAAGAACAGTAACCAATGTGTTCTTTACCATTCAACCTGGACGTTGTTTGCCTGCTCAATCATCTGGTTACTCCTCCTTTGTTCGTTCGTCCTCCTCTTGCTCACTTGACTACGTTTAAAGCTTTCAAGGAGAAATGCGAACACACAAATAAACAAAGATTGCTAATTGTCACTAAATGGCCCAAGGAAATTTTAAATTCGGACATATTCAAGAGAAGACAACTATTTTGGGACATGTAGTTGTTTTTTTTTTTGTGGATTTGCCTGTGATTAAAGCACTCCCTGGGAAGTTTGTGGTTTTCTCAGCTGCTTATCATCACAGGTAAAAAAAATTTAAATTTCACGCCCAATTCCCAGTGGGGTATTAAATCAATTTAAGCCAAATATTTTTCATTCTTATTTATTTATGTTTTTGTGAATAAATCTCTTGTTTAAAACTTGAAAATAAATTGTCTTTACTCAATCAGTGGTATTGGACATGTCTTTTATACTGCAAAGAACATTTAATTAAAAAAAAGAAAATACTATGCAAATATTTGTGTCCAATGTGCTGGTACTATGACTAGGGGGCCAGCTACCTAACCTCGATAGGGACAGTTATGGGGCTTTGATGACTTGCAGTTAGTGGTAATCCTCCAAATACCCATGGTGTAAACCATTTGTCTTACAGTCCGGCATATACAATAAGCTTTATGTCTAATTGCAGCTTTCTTTCTTATTTCGGAATTGTAAGTCATTGCAGTGGAACAATAACAATACCAAAGTTTGAACTCTTAAGCCTTGCTCTGAGTCAGTGTAGCTATGTAAATGAAGTATCAGATTTTTTGTACAGATCTCACTATGGATATACAAAAATAAGAAATTTATATGAATGTGTATACAAGGGCTGTCTGTAAAGTAACCAGCCATTTAATATTAATGGAAAAATAGCCTCCCTAGGGCAATGGCACTTTAGTGCACTTCAAAGTACTTCCACCCACTTATCGTTGCTTTCTCCTTAATCTCGTCCTCAGTCTGGAATCTCTGAAAGCCAGAAGTTGCTGGCTGCCAAATCTGGACTGGGGCTGACAGACCTGGTGATGCAATGTTTTGCCAAATAATCTGCATGAGATGTGAAGAATGACTTGCTCGGTCACAGTACACACTCAATGGCATCTCACTGTCGACTGAGTAACCCAACAGGAGAGTGTCTGTTTATGCATGTGCAGTTAGGTCCTCTCTCATTGGTTATCAAGTTACATCAAGGCCATGCAACCAGTTCTTGAGATATTCAAAATGGCTGGATACTTTCCGGACAAACCTCATATGTGCTTTTTAATCACTGAGTGTGTTTGAGTTTGTCATAACTGTAACCATTTGTATATTTAGTATATACGCATCACTTGTCTGTGTATAGGCAAGGGTATATTTAATGATGAAGCTTAAATGTCAGATTACCCTCAGCCAGATGTCCGGAAAAGGTTAAAAAAATGATGTATTGAACTGATACAGTACTTATGAGATTTGAGAACTGCATTAATTCTGGAGGTCATAATCACTATAATTGCAAAATGACTGTGATAAGGAGGAGACCGAGGATGAACGTGGACTGTTCAACCTGAATCATTTCAGGCTCCAGACTACTGCGATGAAATGAATTTCAAACATAATAGTAATAATAATGCTGTATCCCAGGTGTAAGTTGGCTGTTTTTTTGCAATTATTGATAATTCCTTCCTGTTTATCTACAGTGTACTTTGTTGTAATGTTTTGATAAGCATCTTTAACTTCAATTTAAATTTAATTTTTTTAATTTTAATTTTTTTTTAAGATGAAAAAATTAAAATGCATATTATTCATCCTTCAGGTTTTTTCAAAGAAAAAAACAAACTTTTTTTTCTCCTGTCCCTAAACTAGTTGAGACCTGTACTTTGTTTATTTAATAATTATAATGTTATTTGTACAAAAGATTTTGTGATCCTCAATCACACCATACTTAGCAACCAGTGACTATTTGTATTTACTTACTTGTGTATATAATCTTCTCTCTGGATATATGTACTGGCTAAGCACATTTTCTGTACCTGCATCTGTCTCTATGCCTTTTTGAAACCCTGCACCAAAGAACCATTGCATCTTTTCATTCATATTGAAGGTTATAGCAGACATAAGGTGCAGCATGTCACCTGATGATGATTGGAGATCGTATTGATCAAAAAGGAAAATAAAAAGCAGAGTTGGTTTGGTTGGTAATCATTTATGGTTGATGAAACAGAAGCTGAAAATAGATAAGATTTATCTGGTTTTATTTAACCCTTTGCTTGGCAAAAAGCCCATCCTCAACCAGACCAATGCAGCAAACCTACAGATCTAATAAGTAACCAAAATGATTTTCTTTTCATTACTCAAATAGAAATTACTCGATTTTAATTCTTCATGAATCATTATTTTCCATTAAACATTATTCATCTCTTTGGGATTTTTTGTTGCTTGGACAAAATTTTCCCTTTTGAAGAAGCAAAAAAGTTCAAACTGAACCAAATGTGTCCACTCAATTAATCAATGTCTGGACGAGGTTGTTTCGCCTGGTGTGGAATTAGCTGACCAAGAGATTGGTCAGTTTAAGGAGTGCATTAAGTGATTTGGACATCTTAAATTTTCTGTCTCTACTTTATTGCCAAATAATAGCAATGACCTACCTTGCTCTTTCTCCTGGCTTTCTTCATCTTTGATTTACCTACTTTCGCTCTTAATTTGTCTATTGTCTAAGCAAATCAATTAGGCATTGATAACCATTTTTTTCCTTTTCCTTTTAGCTTTTCTTGACATTGTTGTTACAATTTGTTTGATCAACTAAATTGATCTTCTCAACTTATTTTTCTTTAAAACAGCATTGACCCATAAGCAATGTGTGGCAGATTATTATCTGTCTGCCTAAAATATTGATAAATCTGTTGGTAATAAATATCAATCAATTGGACATTATCCAAATGCATGCGAGAGATATTATTAAAAAATGAAGTGACTTGTATTCTTGTGTTGGTTTGTAATCATCTGCTAACATATCAAACATGTCTGCCTGTTCCATTGTATTGCTAATTTTGATCACTTTGTCCTTATTCCCTCCCCTCTACTCTTCTAGAACTTATATTTGATGTCTTTCAGATATGAAAAGCAAAGTTTGATATTGGATAGCATAATTTTGTTCATGTTTTCATTGATAACGTTAAATTACATTTAAATATCCAATCAGAACTGATAGTATAAAAGAAAAAAAAAAGAAGTTTGCATCTTGTAAAAATAGGTGACTTTTCTGAACTAAATCTGAATCCAAATTTTAAAACATTGTTTTATGTCTACATATTTACTACCTTCTTTAATGCCTATATAACATTTTATAAGATTTCTTTTTGTAAAATGATAGATGTTTTAAGATTGTTCAGAAGAAAACCATCATTCCAAGGGAAATTTATGAATCACTGCCATCTATATATGCTTCATTTTACCTCATGAATTAAACGGTGGTGGTGGGTAGTGATCACTAAAAAGTCCAAAGTTTCAAAAACAAGCATGAATGCTGCTGGATACAAACTAAGGGATCAATTTGGCATAAACTTGCATTGTAAATTGAACCCCCACTAAAAACCTATGTAGTGGGGGAATTTTCAAAAAACATTTTCCCCTACTCATTGAGGGGAGTGTGTGCAAAATTTCAAGTTTCTACTATGAACAGTTAGGGCTGGGCGATGTCTGGATGCATAGATAGATATGTCAGAACACATGAATAACCTAAACCCAGCAACAGTATTTAAACCAGTGTTGTGAGTAGCAGTGATTAATAATGCTCTCTAATTTTTTTTGTTCTAGAAGAGCGTTTGGCAATTATCTTTTGTTTCCATTCTACTTATAGTTTTATGTAATGGATAACCTTTGGATGTACACCTAGACATATTCAGTATTGTTGTAATTTGATAGATTCACTGATTCCCATATTTTCCCACCATTCTGTTTAGGACTCTTAATTTATAACGGTATTTTTCTTTTCTTTGTAGGTAAGTGTAGAATATCTGCTGATCCTTTTCGGTAATGTATACAATATATGTTTTTGCTTATTTCGACAACATCCTTCATCTTGTTACCACACAGAGAAACATGGCACGGTTTGTATCTTGAAATTCTTTTTATTTTACTTATATTTATGCAATGCTTTTATGAATATAATGTGAAATCTATTATAAGAATATCATAGCAGTTTTTTTTTTTTCATCTACCATTTAAAACTTAACATTGTATACCTTTGTTTTTGTTAACTGTTAAAAGATGTCAATGGTCTTATGGCTTGTTTTAACAAATCTTTCTTCAGTGTTTTAACTATTTTCTACAGTCTAAGAGTGACTGTAGAAAATGGTTAAAACAGTTTTAAGAACCTAGTTCTAAATTATTCAAAAATGAATTTTGGAAAGAGCCTTTAACTTGTAAATTCATATTAAAAACCTTGAATGGTAATACAAGGGAAATAACAGCTGATAAAAGTTACCTCCCTTTGAACTTTAGGTAGATTTGTTAAAAATTTCTTTTATTTAATTCACAAAAGAGATCCATTTATTTTTTATTCTGTTCATAGAATTCAACTGTCATTTAGGAGCGGTCGCAATCAGTTTATGAATCTAAGAGTTAAGACACACAAATTACAGTGTATTAATAAAATTTAAAAAAATTGATATGAAAATGTGTTAGCCACACATCAGTGTCTGGCCTCACTGTGAAATGCTGATCTAAGGCCATCTTCTCACTGCACGAATGATAAAGAGAAGCAGGAGATTCTTCATAATGTTGCATCCCAAAAACTTGACTGGATCAAATAAATAAGACAGAATAACAATATATTAATGTAATTTTCGTGTGTCTACACTCGGATACACATCGATGAAGTTATAATGCAAGTACTGGTTTCCCCTGCTATCCAAAAGTAGAGAGTTCCTATAAAAACATTTCATAAGCCAAAACGGCATAAAACAAAGAAGCAATTACCATTAATTTATATGGGGAAAAAAGATTTAAAAAAAAAAAGGTGATATGTTATATCACTGGTGGAAGGTACAAGAAACTAGGATGTAGGAGAGAGAAAAGGGTGTGTGCTGCCTCTATAACGGCTTGCTGAAAAAGAAATGCTGAATGCTATTTTCGCTTGAGGAAATAAGTGGCCTAAAGATGGGGGTACCTGTATGTATATTAGGTGATAGATATGGCTACATATATTG
>VCCN01006457.1:2507893-2523088 GCA_006491835.1 Architeuthis dux
ATGGGTGGTGGTGATTCATAATATCCCTTGGAATGCTAGTTTCTGTTTTGTATATGTCTGTGTATTTGGCTTGGAACTTAAATTAATGAGCTTTATGCATAGACCGACATCTTTGCTAGCAATTTAAATATTTCTTTTAACAAATTACATCAAATGAAATATACAATTCTTTGATCTCGACATGAAACAAGCATGAATATTGGAAATAATTACTACAGGTGTTCCTCGTTATAACTGGGTGTTGGGGTCCAAGAAAGCCAACCGCATCGCAATAACATAGCTATTTTGGAGCTAGATTAATATTTTGGATACCATCCACCTGGGTTATAACACGAACCGTGCTATAACGAACTACGTTATAATGGGCGAGGCCTGTATAAGAAAAAAATATTTATGATTACAATCTCTCGCTTCGTGAATTAACAAATGCTAAGAGGAAATTTCTAGGCAAGATTAAAGAAATATAAAAGTAATAATTCACTTGAATGCATTTAAACAAATAAATATAACTTGACCAGAATCACCGAAAGCTTTGTGTTTATTCAATGGTATTAAATTTACTGGCCACAAGTCTTTTATCAATAAATAATCAAAATGTCAAGGAAATTCAAATTATATAAATAAAAAAAGAATCTGCTGCTGTTGATTGGTGAGAAAGAGTTGCTGTTGAGGTATTAATAGACATGTACTTTGGATCTTTATTCTCGGTCTTTTATTTATCCCAATTATAAATACCCATATTCTGATAAGGAACTCTAGTTTAAACATCCAGAAATAGTGCTGGCGCATGTTTCCAATCTTGTTTTTAATTTGTCATTTTTATTTAGTAAAAGTATAATCACCATGAAATTTTTATATATAAATTTGGTTGTACAGTTATTCCTTGCCTTTCGTGGGGTATTCGGAATGCGAATGTGCTAAATCCGCGAATAATATTTGCTGATCCCCCCCCCCCCTAAATCTTGTAACATAAACCTTTTGAAAAACAAACAATTTACCATTCCCAAATTGTAAATGTACAAATAAATAAATGAATACGTAAACATACAGTAAAAAATATACAGTTAATTAACGAAAACCATAAATTTCATTAAACTACAGTACAGTGAATTGGAAAAAAATGTCAACGCCTAAAATACCATTCGACTAACCGGTTTGCAAGTGTAAACAAGTTTTCAACCAGGATTATCTCTGGGTTTATATTGTCTACATAAATAATTTTTAGTTGATAGCATTCTACAATCTTTCTTATTAATAACACAAAGATTATTACGATAAATTTAATAGATTACAAGTTCCAGACATTTTATCGACATATGTCACTTTTTGTCAAAAGTTTGTGGTAGTTGCTATATTATAAATATATATGCATTTATGATTTCCTTAACTTTTTATGTTCTGTTTATACTGTACAATGTTTTTTCTATGATGTGGTTTTTCATGGTACGCCACAAAACTCCAAAAAATATTCCCATTAAATTATTTAAACTGAATTAACGAAACCGCAAATGGCAAGGGATGACTATATATAATAAACCTCAAAGGAGGAACCTTTTATGAACTGGTCGTCTCTGTTGATGGCTAACAACAATATTATTTGTTCCTGATGCATCATGTGTCTTATATACACTTAGCAAACTTTGCATACCTATATAATATCAATATAAGAAATTATAATTTGACTAGTTTTTACCTTCATCCTAATTTTAGTTGTTTTTATACAACTTATTAATTTGAGCCACTGTTTCTATGGCAACGAATAACAGTGCAATCGGAAATAAAGAGTAAGCCTTTGGTGAGAATCCAACTCACACCCTCATTGCCAGATGGAGACTAGTTTACGCCTAGCTGCTTTTAAGTCAAATTTAATAAAAGTGATGTTACAATGCTTCATCCTATAATAATAAACTTTATTATAAAGATTGATTTAAGAAGTTATAAGTCCAACTTTACTAATGGTGATTAAAACTACAATCAGGAGAGGAAAGAATACAAATTCAGGTGTGAGTTAATTACATGTAACTTATTTTATGGCCGTGGTTCTGAATGTTGGGTGCACGCCCCACTAGGTAGCAATTTGGAATTACGGTGTAAAGAGCGAAAAGTATTCCGTGGCTCAAAGCTGAGTTGTGTCAAGGTGTAACTGATTAATTCCTAATTATAAAATACTATTAATTCCTAATTACATAATGCTATTAATTAAAATACTAATTTTATTATAGATTTCATAGCAACTAATGCTTAACTCATTAACTTGTGTGGTATAAAAGCAATGAGGTAATTGCATTGTTTAAATTTCACACAAGGAAATTACAAAGATTTCAAGAAGCTCCCTAAAGTTCATATCAGTATTTTGTTTTACAAAAATTGGCGACATGATATGTAATCAAATTATTTGTTTTTATTGTAATGGGGGACATCAAATATTTTGAGGGGGGGGGGGCATGGGACAAAAAAGGTTGAGTACCACTGGTTTAACTATTTTAATTTTCAGTATAAACAAAATTTGATCAAACTTCCTGTTTTTGCACTTCTTTTGTAATAGTCTAATGGAAATAAGAGAAATCAAAATCATAGCCAGAATAAATACTTGATTTCCTAAATCAGTTTATAGAATTTTAAAATCAACTCTTATACATGAATTGAGTGTCAGATATAAATTAATAATCTTTTCTCTCCCAAACCCCCTTTTTGTATCTGCAATGAAAGACACTAAATATCTACGCAGCTATCAAATGTGTAAGAGATATAAAATAACAATGCTAGAGGAAGAGAAGGAAGTAGCATAATTGTTTGAAATCCATTTTGCCAGCAATGTTTTCTGTTGGAAACACTTTCTCTGCATGGATTTGCCATTACTTGACGAATGACAAGAAGAGTTTGGAAATGATGAAACTGTTGGTGTTTGTTTAATGAATACATACAATAAGAATGTTAGGAAAAGAAGGCAAAAGTATGTGATGTACAACATATGGCCAAGTCATTATCACCACTTGCTTCATGTGTAATATTTATACATACACGCCTCTGTTTAATTTGTAATGTCTGCTTCTGTGCTGTAATGTATAAATTTGTGTGTGTTTGTATTATTATTGTGGATTATAACTATATCTGTATATGTAGTGTGTCCTAATTTTCCTGGAGTGTAAGAATTTTACAACTGATCAAACATTTTTTTCGCTAATTCTGTTTTGTTTTTGCACCTTTCAGCCAATTACACACAAACAATAGAAAATAATATACAAATGGAATTTGAAGATCTGTTCATTTTGAGTCTGTTTTCTTAACTGCAGAACTCTTAGGAGTGAAGCATAGTATCTTATTGATATTTTATCAAGCTATCTTAGTACACTACAAGGCCAGATGGAAGTAGGATAGATTGTGTGCACCAATCATTCAAGTTGGGGGAGGGTTTACCTATCTTGAAAACCATCATTTGAAACCTAGCTTTCTACTGGCTTAAACTAAACACTCATTCTGCCACTCATGGGGAAATATACAATTTACTTTTGTTTGATTCTATACAGAACACATTTCAAGCAAAAAATGCATAGGTTATAAAAAACATAGTTCTATTTTGTGAATTAATCATTTAAAAAATGCTTCTGTAGTTTCTGAATTTGTAAATTTACCTGCAGACAGGAAATGTTGCTTTTGGTGTAGATAGTTTATATAAATCTACATCTTTCTTGTTTTCAAAATAGCTGACCACTAGCCAATCATCAGAAGTACTAGTCTGTATAATTGAATTTATAAAATTATTATTTTTAGTAAGCATACAGGTTACCATACACTTAATACATGCTTCTTAATGTTGTGTATATACATCATTTTATAAAAGAATTTATGCATTTACTTATATTTTTAGAATATGAAATTTCCCATTTCTGATCTTGTAAAATCAATTTGCAATAAATCATGAAATTTTAATAAATCTTTTTAAAGACACTATTTTAAAATAAATCTTATTTGAAATATAAAATGTTTCTTAATATTATTACTAATTAATTTTGCGATTATAGTTTCCAGTTATTGGGAAAGGTTATTATTCAAACTATATTCCTAGGCTCTATTTAAAGCAGTGGTTCTTAACCTATTTCAAAGCTGGCACACCTTTGACATTTCAAAATCTTTCTCGCACCTCTTAATCTTAAGGTTAGAAAATTAAATTTAAAAAAGTCAAAACTGGCAAAGTTAATATTAAAAAGTGTAAATAACAAAATGTTAAAATTTATCAGATGTCAAAAATAAAAGTCTATAAAGATATTACTAATAAAATCATATAATGCACTGGCTGCTATTGCTTTTTCTCAATTAAAGTTATATACATCAGCAATAAAATGAAACCAAATCTGTTTGCTACCTTCTTCTTGCACCCCCCAAATTGCCTTTATGCACCACCTGGGGGTGCATGTACCCCAGTTTAAGAACCACTGATTTAAAGAGTTCACACTATTTTGATTTGACTTACTTAGTTTGTGTGTCAGAAATGTTGTTGAATATCAATTAAAAACATTTTTTGCACTTAATACAAGAAATGAAAAGTCACTTTGCTAAAAATCTGGCACAACCACATAAGACATTTTGACTTTTAATCAGTGTTGTCAGTTTCTATTGTTTTAAATTGTGTAATTTTATATCTTGGTTGACTGGTTTTAAAATGTTGCCAAATTGTGGATGGGGTCTATTTGCATTATTGCTTATTCTATTCATAAAGGACAGCATTGACTTTCAATTTGCTTTGCTGATTTCAATTGAATTTCAATCATTTGAAGTTGACTATTATTTATTACTAAAGCCATGAACAGTTGTTTACACAGTTGGTGATTATAGATTTTGTCTGCCTTTCTGCCTAGGAGAAGGCTGACCCAAATGGCTATTAGTTAAAATTTCAATATTTTGTGGTTGTTTAAAGTTCTACTATTGAGTCATTTAGCTATTTAATTATAGTAGTATACAAATAATACATTTATTACAACTAATGAAGTTAAACATTGTAATAAATATAGGTAACCATTTTTTTTTTTTTTTTTTTTTTTTTTTTTTTTGCTACTTTTAAGACTTGAAAGTTTTAAGTAGTTCTGTGTGTTATTTAAACAGATTTTTTTGCTACTGAGAAAAAACCGTGGGCTAAAATTTTAAGTCTCGCCTAGGGCGCATAGAAGAAATAATGTTCTGTTTGAACTTGACATCATTGCACTGACTGACTGACTGATTGACAGACAAACAAGCTCGAAGGTTAAAATTCTAGACTTGACTCACAGTCACAACTAAGTTTGTCACGTGGTCATCCTCAACCGGAAAGTCCATAATCGGCCAATATCACTTTTATGAATGACCAGCAACTTGTACAGGGGTTCGAACGACGTATCAACAATTCAGATATTTTAAATGCTTTATAACTCACTCTTTCTGATATCTGAATGGTGTCAAATTAAATCCGTTGCTTCCACCACCCCAACCACCAATTTTATTTATATTAAAAAGAATTAGTAAATAATATGGTTTATTTTTTCTTTTCAGCTATTTTGGTCGATTTCATAATTTAGCGTCCCAAATAATCACGATTATTGTGAGGGCACTCTCTCTGTCAGTTACAACAACAAAGGAAGCCGATATCAAATCTAATCATAACAATGTGTGAAAAAAGTCCAAAAGTAAAATAAAAGTAAACACTCCATCAGCTATTGGTCCTTATTTTACCATATAGTCAGGAGCAGCACACTAACACCTTGCCAATGTACTTAAAGCGTAAAGTATGCACCGGTTGCATAATACCAGTCATGACTTACGGGTGCGAAACATAGAAATTAACACAACGAGCTGAAAACCAACTTAGAATAGCACAGAGAGCCATGGAAAGAGCAATGCTAGGGATAACTCTAAGAGACAGAAAAAGATCAACATGGATCAGAGGGAGGACTAGAGTGAAGGATATTATACAAATAATTAAGCAGCAAAAATGGAGATGGGCTGGTCACCTAGCAAGAAGAAATGACAATAGATGGGGGCAAAGACTAACCGATTGGTGTCCATGGGATAGTAAACGCAATAGGAAAAGACCAGACACAAGATGGAGGGACGAGATAGAAAAGTTTGCCGGTAAAGACGTGGCAGAGCTTAGCACAAGATAGGTCGCCATGGAAGGAGATGGGAAAGGCCTTTGTCCAGCAATAGACTTATAACTGATAATGATGATTTTTGTAGTTTTGTAAGCTATGTTTTTTCCGAAATTTTATGAATAAAAATACAAATAGCAGTAAAAAATGTTGATACGGTCGAAAAAAATGACTGAAAAGATTTTTTAATTTTTTTTATTAGATTTGATATCTTAGTATTTTGTTGTAACTAACCCTGAGTGCCCTCATTCACAACAACCGTGATAATTAGGGACACTGAACTACGAGGTGGCCGGATTTTGTACCAGACATGTCTGTAACGTGATTCTCACGCCCTTCATGCATATGCAATAATCTTTCTTTAGGGTTTCATTTTTATCATCTTTGGGAATGTTATGAAAAACATATTTCCTGTTAATAAAGTTACTGAGACACGTCAGACTTACCTGCTATTAGATACAAATAAATCCGTCAAGTTTCGAAATAAAATAAAATAAAAAAATCGAAATTCCATTGATTGTCGAAAATAAACGAATGAATGAATTAGAAAGAGAAAAAGAAAACTGTGTCAGGGTGAAAGAATGAATGGGGGACGGAAAGAAACCGAGGATGTGGTTTTACTTTTTAAACATTTTTTTCTCCACACTTTAGTGTCTCCGGTCACGTAGGAAGCGAAATAGATTAAGAAGGGGGTGTTGAATTATTTATAAAAAAAAAAAAAAAAAAAAGTATTCAAAATAGACAGTTACGAATTTCTCTTCCTTTAACTTGAGGTCGAACAGAACAGCTGAGTGAAGATATGGTCTACTACTCTGTAGTTTTATTGTTTCAGTTTTTGATACTACCAACTAAATCGTAGTAATATTTTGTTTACAATACTTTTGCCGTACGGGTTGTCATAGTAGTATTAAATGTGCTGTGGTATTAATAGCTACTTACCCGAGACACTAACTTGGGCATCTAGCAAACAGAAGCCCTAAAAGCAAGTAGCATTGGATCATTGGTTCGCTCTCTCTCTCTCTTTTTACTACCACTACAGCTGGTGCCTGTCAGCACCTCCAACCAACTTCTTCTTTACTCCTACAACCGCCACTTCATTATCGCTACTACTATAGTTGTTCGCGCGCGCACTACCAGCTCCTTATAAATGTCACCCTCTCTCTCTCTCGTCTATTTCACATCAAGCACTTAAAACTACACTCAGTTTGTGGAGGGAGAAGCAGTCGGAGTTCTCTCTCTTGGCTCCTAACTAGGTGCATACACGCATCCCATGTATATATATATCTACTAATACCTTACCTACCGACCTGCACCCACCTATATATATATCTGGCGAAGATAGATATAAAGTAGATGCGTTCACGTAAAGCTCCCGTCAGTTAGCCTCTGTGCCTCTTCCTTTCTTTTGCCTCTTTAGCTCCAACCACGGGTGCATTGTCATTTATTCACTTTTCTCTTCGACTACGAACCGAGTAGAAGAAAGGAAGGCACACCACAAGGATCTATCTATGTCTGATCATTTACCAATGCGACGACCACAGTTGTTATTTGTTGGACCATTAATATCATCACCAAGAAAGAGACCACATCGAAAAGGACTACAGCGGATTTACCATTTCACATAACGCATGGACTTTTACTACACGTCGAGTCGGCAGCAAGCGTAGTCCGCTGGATACCACAATTAATTGCTCACCAAAACCGCCACAATATTTATTTTTGTATGAAGATATAGGTCTTGAAATCTGTATATTTGGAGGGGAAAATTATTTTTAAAAAAATGGGAAATGAGTATTTATTAAGACAACAGGTGACGTGGATGTCTTGTTGGTGATTTATAACGTCTCCACTACTCCATTCATTCACCGTCCTGTCACACATGGCGACACAAACAACAACAGGTTTACACTTCTCAGGAAGGACCCCACCAGTGATGATGCAGACATCGCATGGCCCCTGCCATCCAATCTCTGCCTCTATATTTAAATATTCCAAATTTTAGAAAAAGAAAAAATCGCAAATCCCGGTTATTTCTATTTACTTTGTTTTAGAATATTACTGATGGTATACTGTAAACTACTTTTACGGCTGCCATCACCATCATTATTGTTTTCATTATCCTCATCCACAACCGCAAGGGACGATTGCTGATGTCATTGGACTGTTGTGTCTGCGAAAGATAGTCCTTTTTTTTCAGAGTCGAAACCGGGCCACTGGCTACTCCCTTTTTGTGCACAGGGCCATTGGCTTCCCCTTTTCTGTGCCCCTATAACCGTGCATCAGAAATGGAGAACAGACGGAGGAGTTTACCTCAGTGTGTGGCGGCTGCGGCCTTGCCACGAGTGTCACCGTTCCGGGTTTACATTGCACCCCAGGATGGAAGTAACGATGTTAGGGATGGCTGCATGGATGTTATGGAAACCATCCGAAGAAGCAGTCTCCCCACCCTTCCGGCAATGATCCAACCGACGGTCCCTATCAGGGTTGTTATGAAACCGTAAGATGTCCCAATTTCATATTCGTTCATTTTTCAACATTTTTCAAAACTTCCTTCTCTTTCATATCTTTTCTCTCCATTCTTTTTCATTCATTCATTTGCGCATCTTTAAACAAAAAAAATAATTAAAATCAGGTTCTTCTTGGTTTGTTTATCATTTATTTTGCTATTCTCATAATCTTTCATTAAGTTTTGATCAGTTTGCTCTCTGGTCATCTTCAGGTGACACGGTCAAATTTAGGATGACTATTCGTTTGCTTCTTTATTTTGTCAGCCATGTGGATGATTGTAAATGGGCTATTTTATTTTAGCTGATGCTAGTCGATGAGCTTAAAGGTTATCTGTTCATCATCAAAACAAAAGTCCTAGAGAATGAGGGCATAGGAGAGGAGTATTAAAATGTTAATTATGTTACACTTCAGGCAAATGCACACAAAAAAAAAGCATATCGGGTAACAGGGTTTACTTGAAATTCTTTAAGAGATGGCAAATTGTTATGCCATGCTCAAATGATGTGGAAGCGATTGTTTCAAGTGGATTAGTTGAATGCAGTGTTTTGAAAGCTCTTGGCATTTGGATAACCCAGACCTGAAGAGCTGCTACTGCAATCCCCCCCTCCCTATTCCGCTTTGTTGTTGTTTGTTGTTGTTACCTGAGCGTTTTAGCCAAGCTCTTTATTTTCTGTCTCTCTCTGCATTGTGTGCAAATATTAATGAATTGATGCTTCAGATAAGAGAGTCATGCATGAAAAGGATAAAGCCAAAGAACATCTCAAATAGAATTGATGTGTGTCTCTGGTGTTTAGTTTGCTGAACACCATGCTGCAAGATCTTTAATTCAAAATTTTATCTTTGAAATCCATCACTAATATATCTGTGTGTGTGTGTGTGCATATGTGTTTGTTATTCAAAGAATCCTGTGCACTGGAGTTTGCTATTGGAAATAATGTTCCCATGACTCATCTTGCATGGTCGCTTGTTTAGTTTCTGCATTTTTCTCCCTCAATATTTCTATGCCACGGTTTGTTTTATTGATAAGAGGAAAGGAGGAAATAGATGAACGTTCAGTGATTTCTTTTCTTGTCCAGGCTGCCAAACAGATATTAGCTGTTTATGAAATAAATAAATAAAAACTCTGAGGTGGCTACAGTTCACTTTGTCTTTATTAAAATAATATACTGTAAATGTGTGCTGTTTTGATATGTAGACATGTACATTTGTATGCATTCTGTCTGCATTTATATACTATTTCAATCCAAAACAAAGCATAGTTGTTTATTTGCACTCTTATTTTTTTATGTAGCTTTGTACATTTGAATATATTTAGTTATTGAGCTCAGGAACTATTTTAACACACGTACACAGGATTCAGATCTGGGAGTATTTCTAACACACACACACACATGTAGTTATATGCATGATTGGTCACCTGCTCTTTTGTGTGCATATGTGTGCAAACATGAAGATGCCTATGCATGCATACCCATCAAAGTGCACATGAATTTGTGTTGTATGTATATATAATAAACACATTATAGGTTGTGAGTTCAGTTGTAACATTGTCTCTTTACTGAATAGTGCACTGTTATGTGTGCATACATGGTGTTGTGTATGTATGTGTGTATTCATCCAGTTTCTGATCTGTATAGTAAAAACACCTGATGTAAATATACTACTCTCTTAGTAAATGCACATAAATGATGATAGGTAAACAATAATCACTGCAGAATAAATCCTGCAACATATAGATATAAATGTTTATGGATAGATGATGCACACACTTGTGTGCCTCTCTGCAGAGAGAGAGAGAGAGATTGATTGCCTTTTTAGTTGTAGCACAACCTCCTCCCTGGGTAGGTCTTTTGTCAGGTCACTTTGATACCATTAAGGGTAGCATTCGTCAATCCACAATACAAGTGTCCCCTGTTATAATGCGGGTGTTGGAGTCCAAGAAAGCCAACTGTGTTATAACCAAGCTGCAGTAAAATTTAGCTATTTTGCAGCTAGATCTAGCTATTTTGGAGCTAGATCTAGCTATTTTGGAGCTAGATTAATATTCTTTGGTCCACCGTCCACTCATGTTATAACGTGAACCACGCTTTAATGAACCACATCATGATGGGGGTGGCCTGTAATGTCTCTTAAGCACTGTTGCCAACTAAAACATATTTTTGTGCTAGTTTGACTGCCAAAAAGAGCTAAATTTAAAAAAATATAGCCAGAAATGGCTAATAACAGCCAAAAAGACACTAAAAAATGTCAAAAATTTGTAAGTGCAAACATGCTAATATAGTGCTTTTTGCACTGCCAAAACAAGAAATGCGCTGAATATAGGGCAAAACATTGCACTTACGTTGTGTGTTGACCGGATTTTCTTGGTGAAAATTCTTCCACACATTTAGCATATTTTGTTTTAAGAGAAAAGTTGAAGACACTTAAATACAAATATGCATGGGTACACATTTAGCATATTTTGTTTTAAGAGAAAAGTTGAAGACACTTAAATACAAATATGCATGGGTACACATTTAGCATATTTTGTTTTAAGAGAAAAGTTGAAGACACTTAAATACAAATATGCCTAATGGTGAAAAAAAAACCCATTTATTTTACGTAACAAATATTTCTTTTTCAATATAATCTCTTCCCTTGTCAATGAACTTCAGTGGAGAATATTAATCACATCAAATATTATACATTGAAAATTTCTGATCAAAATTCAGCTAATAACTATGCATCAGCCTATGGACTTATTGATTCATCCTTGTATACAACAAGCACAGGCTGTTATCTATATGCATATATGTATAATCAGCGTTTGCATATGGAGTTCAGTTTATATGTAAATATACACATGCACACCCACGACATAGTTTGTCTGTAATGTACATATACACAAATACTCTGTATGC
The DNA here is from genome assembly GCA_006491835.1 of Architeuthis dux. NCBI lineage: Eukaryota > Metazoa > Mollusca > Cephalopoda > Oegopsida > Architeuthidae > Architeuthis > Architeuthis dux. The sequence goes on from VCCN01006457.1 coordinate 2,519,421, forward strand.
ATACAGAGGAAACTATGCATACTTGCACTAGCATACACACATGTACAATTTATCATATGCACATATATACACACTCTACTGAGTTTGTAATACTGACATATGTCACCTATTCATTAATACTGACATATGTTACGTATTCATTTTGATGAACCAGAAAATTAATAAATACATTGAAGAAAATGTAACAAAAAATACAGAGGACATTGTTAATAAGAAATATATAGGTGCTTATAACCCTTTTTTTTTATAGATAAACAGATATACACAAATATAAATACACCTTTTTGGAGAGGTGCAGAAAATTTGTCTATGAAGAGATAGATGAACCATTTCCACTAGAACTTTTGCTAATGCTTGGATTTATTCTTTTGAAAATTTATTAATGCACAAGGGAGTTGATCTGAAAAGAAATCCAAACCCTTATTGATGTTGATGTGCCAAGGGATCCTATTCATCTATGCTCTCAATATTTCCCTTCTTTTCACATAGATATTTTAATCATTTGCATATAAAAGCTTTTGTGTGTGTGTGTGTGTGTGTGTGTGTATTCACAAATTCTATTGCGTACACAATCCATTATAACTAGACAGTCAGTTGTCTGTGTTTGTAAAATGCTTCTGTTATATATGCATATACAAAATTGACTTACATAAACACTTCCACATGCAAGTATAGATTTTAATGTATGCACATTGACACGCACACTCAGACACCAAAATCACTATCACGTGCACACACTCTCAACACATACATACAGTTCTTAAATTGTCATTTCATTAACACCTGAGGTTATGCAGTTCTCTCTTGTCTGCAATATGTTTGTAAGACAAAAAATGATGATCATGATTGCTGTATATTTACTTTCTAATTGCAAAAGATAGCATGAAATGCTGTAGATGTATTTTTTAATCATTGTACCAAAACCTTTCATTCTATCTGTTGCTATTCACTTTTTATATCAAATATCTTTGCTAAAGTATTTGCATTCCCTGTCTTTTTAGTGTACTTTGCATTTAACTATTTACAATTTTTATTTTTATTTTGCTCCACTTGGAGATAAGCAGTTGGAATAAAGTGAAAAGTAAATATTGAGTGAAGAAGCTTTACTTGTATTGGTTTGTGACTAAGACAGTTTTGAAGCCATGCAAGCAGTTGTAGTAGTGTTTAGGTATTTTAGATTGAGATTTGCATTATAACCTCCTCTTTGTTGATGGCTGTTGCTGCTGCTGCTGCTTTGTGATACATATGATAAAGTGGAATGATAGATAGGCAGATGGGACTGGCAGATTGACATGCAGGCAAGGGACTCTTGAATTCCCTGTGAAGCCTGGCTGAATCAATGGATTGATAAGGCAGTGGATACTGATTCTGGTGGTGGATTGTTGAAATCAGAACCTGATTGATTGAGCCAGAGGGAATTATGGTGTCATGATGACTTGAACGTACACATTTATGCCCCCTACCCAGAATGTTGCAAATGGACTGGTTGTCTGCTTAAACATTCTTTGGTTCTCTTCGTCTCTGCTTGCATGGAACAAAATGTTGGTGGAATGAAATTTGCCTCAGTATTTAAAAATATTGAATATTTTATAAAAGTTTCATTAAATTTTCAAATTCTGGTCTATTAATGTCTGAAGAGTTAAGTTTTACATAAAATGACTGTTCTAGCAGCACATTCTTCCTGTTATTTTCTTTCGAAAATACATCTCTTTTACATGTAACATAATCAACCAAATTCCAAATAAGAACATTTATGCACTGCCTAGATTAATTCTGATGTTTATTTGGGTTTTTCAAAAAGGTTATTCAAAACTGCTGCATTTTAAACAGGAGGTATTTGTTTATTTCAACCCTGCCCTTGTATTCTAGTTGCATTCCTTTGAATTATTTGCTAGCATTCTTTGGTTAGGAACTCTCTTATACATTCTATATTGTTATATGAATGTTTTCTGTTTGATCCACAAAGTTAAGAAGCTATACTAAATAGGTAAACAGTTGAACATTACAGACATTATTATTATTTTTGACTATTTTCCTTCATCTTAAATTTTTAGTTGATTTTTATCACAACTTAACTCAGGCCGTCAATCTAAAGAGCTTGGATCAGAAATAAAGAATAAGCTCTCGGTGAGATTCAAACTTGTCTCGTTTGCCTAAGGAAGCCCAGCTACTCTTACCACCTGAGCTACAAGAACTTTACGGCTTGACAGAAAATTAAGTCAAACCCCTAAACCTACTCTCTATTCCCGATTTCTCTGGCGCCATGTTTGCTTTTTGTTTCTGTACTAGTAGTATCAGTGAAGCAATTCTTTTTTTATCATTTATTTTTATTCGATGATTTTCTTTTTTGTCCCTTGAGGCAGTCAAGTCAACAAATATGGAAATGTTACAGTCGTATAATGGTTTTAGATGAATGGATCATTAACAAAGTTCAAATATCCTCGCTTGACATTTCTGCTTATAAGCAATAAATAAAAGTATAAAAATATATCTCTGTCCGCATAAATGTTTTATGAATGTGCTTTATAATGGACCAATTGCATTTAAAGCTCAAATATTTTTAATATGACATATACAAATTTACAATTCAAAACATTTTTTGAGGGCAACAAGTGCAAGCAATTCTTTTTATATATAAATATATATAGTTTAAGAAAAAAGTGAAAAAGTAAAGCCAAACTTTTGATTTATGGCATCAATGTTTTTATTTTTTGTCAAAGGTGTTTTGACATAAGGTGACATAAAACTAATAATTATTATTAGCCATATATATAATTATTATTTTTATTATTAGCTAAATATATATTATACTTCTATGAAGCTTTTATAACTTCCACTACTAACAATGTTAAGAAAAATAAATTTAACTTACTTCTCTGCGCATCGAAGTGACCATGTGTTCGCTGTTTCAGTCAGTAACTTAAGCCTCACTCATTTCCCTATCCATTTCCCCTGTTACCTCTTTCTAAAATTCTTATGTTCAGTTTCCCGGTTTTTCTAACGACATACATCTTCCCCAGAAGGAAATATATACATATACTAATTTTACAAAGAGGAAGAAGTAATTTTAACGGCTACTAGAAGAAAGATACTCAGAAAGGCAATATTTTATACACTGAAATAACTAGTGTATTTAACTCGAAAGATCCTCAGCTACTTACCATAGCAACGGTTTTGGGGTACAAAGTAGTACCGTTAACTTGCCCTGGCACACCAGCAGTTTCGATCAAAACCCACCTCTTCGAGTAATAAATAGTGATTAGCAATATTAACAGGTGTTGCCTTAGTCAAAACAAAGTTAGCATCATTTCTCCAAATGGTTGTTTTGTTAGTATAGAAGTAATAAGTATGCTATGCATGGTTCTAATAGGTTCTATGAATCATTATTTATTTTTGCTGATTTTGCTTCATCAGATATTTTCAGGATATCATGTGCATAATAATTGCTTCTTCTATTGAGTGTTTAGCTACTTTATAGAGAAAAGAAAATCGGCTTTGCTGATATCTTCATAAGACATTGTAGAATCCTCTTTGCAATGTATATATTTCAGTGTTGTGTGTGTGTATAAAATAACTGTTTTTTTTAAAGAGCCAGCATTGTCTGTCAGACAAGCTTGTTCCTTATTAAATATCTGCTTATATAATGAACAGTGTGATTTTTTTTTTTT
>VCCN01006457.1:2523098-2547886 GCA_006491835.1 Architeuthis dux
TTTTTTTTCTTCGTCTTTTGTTCTCTGTCCTTAACCATGGACTCTTCCACTTAAAAAAGTAACAAGTGTGCTGATAAAAATATCTCCTAGCCACAATTTTAAGCAATGGATTTTTCCACTGAAACAAGTTTTTTAGTGTCTTTTAATATCTACTAGAATTCAAGTACAGGTAGTTCCCAACTTTTCGAAAATTTGCTTTAAGCTACTTTTTTGCTTTTTTGAAAAAAGATGAAAAGCGTAAATAGCGTTCAGCATAGGTGTTGCAGTGAGCCATTATAGAGGCAGTGCACACCCTCTTCCTGTCTTCTACACCCCAGTCTTCTGTACCTCCCACCACCACGATCTCCAATGACTCTGCCTGAAATACCATCCTAACCATTTTGGATGTCTGGGGACGCTCAAAACATTTTCCCATATAAATTAATAATTGTTTCTTTGCTTTACGCCATTTCAGCTTATGAAAGATTTTTATAGGAATGACTTTCGGATAGCGGGAGAAACCTGTGATTAACTAATATACCATATTTGACAGCATGCACCCTTTTTTCCCCTCCAAAAATGGCTCAAATGGTAAACGTGGCCTTTGTTGTCCAGACCCACATTAGCCAGAACTTGAAGAGGAGGAGGAGTTAAAAAAATCCAAAACTGGGTGATAAATGAGAAGAATTCAGGGAAATGTGTGTTTTTCTTCTTGATATTCACTGCTGAATTAAGGGGGGGGGGCTTACATGCCTTCAAATACGGTAGGTTAAATAGACTGAAACTTTTAAAACTTACAGAAAAAATTTTACGACCCATAATTTTCACAGTATTAACTTCAGTATAAATAATAAATTTGCAATGTCTTTTTTTTCCCCTCTTTCTTCACACGTTTTTTTTAATTGCATATTTCATATTTGGTTAAGAATTTGGAAGTATCAGCAACAACAAATTTTATCCCTTTTTTCTGCAAAGGGAAAACATCTTCTCCAGATGTTGCATTACTACTGCTGATTTTTCTTTCGTACCCCCCCCCACTCCCCAAAGCACCCCCCTCACCCTCCTCATCCATATTCTTTGTAATAGGAAGAGCAGTTTATTGTCGGTCTGTCTTCCTGTCAGTTCAGTTTTCAAGTAACTGTGTGAAATTAATTGTTAGAGAGTGAGAGAGAGATGGTGTGTTGGTGGTTCATTGAATGGAAGGAACTCCTTCTTAATTTCATGCCCTGCCCCCTCACCTGCCTTTCTTTCCGGCCTCTGAATGGAAGATGTGCAATTATAAGAAGAACAATCTTTGCAGATGGGATGCAGCTCAATATCTAGCCTACTTGCCTAGTTCGCATTCAGGGTGCACATTGCAGTGAGTGTGTCTATGGCAAATTGATTTTTAATGTATACTTGCATAGTACCCATAAAAAATATTTTTTTTAAATGATATAGATCGACTCTTCTACCTAGGATCAGAGTATCTGTGTGCTCTGCATAGGATCAGAATGTAGTATTTGTGTGTTCATTGAAAAGTATTACACAAAAATATATATATGTATATGTATATGTGTGTGTGTGTGTACGTGTGCGCGCGCGCAGAGTAACCCTCCATCCTGAGCAATGAAGTTTTATGGTGAAGTGCGACTTGCACGGGGTCGACTACACCCTCTAAACCAAGGGTTTACATCCTATGGCCCACCAGAGTGGCACGAATAGGAGCAGAGCCCATAGGTCGTAAGTTTGACAGGAGTATCCTTCTCCTGGCAGATGCCCAAGCTAGCTATGGGGCCCTGCCACCCCTTTGTGAGAATGTTCCGACAGTAAAATTGACTATCTGAAGATCGAAGTCTCGTGAAACCAACTGTACAGGTTGTAATGAACCAATAATATTTCTCTACTATATATATATGTATATGTGTCAACGGGTTAATTTACTGTATGTGTACATTCTATATAGACTCGCATGTAAATGCTGTGTTCACACGTAAGGAACCTTTATAGATTTTATATAACCTGTATCTCTTTCCTTCTAGATTGTGTGTGTGGTTTCTATGCAAACGGACATAATTATCTGAATAGATTTGATCCATGTATAATTTATTAGTTTGCTTCATCTTTGAATAATAGTTGATTCTTTTTCTTTGATGTGTTCTTTTTCTTTGTCTATTTCTTTTTGTAATTTGTGGTTCTGCTGTAGGAATCTCTTAACATTATTGTCTTCAATATTATCGATATTTATTTGATCTTTTGTCTATTTTGCTTCATGACAATGATTTAACAGTTAAGCATTGTTTTTCTCTTCCTCATTATTGACATTGGATGTTGCAGTTCTTGTGAGTGCATGTCTTCACTTGTGTTCAGATATATCCCATAGCATGTTCGGCCATCATTTTTTATATGTTCAAAGAACGAACACAATTGCAAGGGTTGGCGTTGTCAGAATAAAGAAGTGAATTTTTAAGATAATTATAAAATGACATGTATAGAATAAGTTCTACCTTGAACCAACTAATTAGTAGATCCTTGTTAAATCATCTCAAGGATCTTATCGCATTTATTAGATATTTTTATGGGGAAAAAATGTACAATTTATTAAGTTAAAAGTTGAAATCTATTTGTCTCGAAACAAAGGTAAATCTGGGTTTGAGTTTTTCCAAATTTAAAATCTCAAGAGTTTTATAAATTAAAAAAAAAATGAAAATTTACTATCTTTAGGCTTTTTTAATCTTAGACACTTATCCTTAAAAAAAAAGTAAATCTAGGAAGAAAAAAACAAACTTACAAATGAATTTCAGAAAAAAAAGATATCTCCCCACCAGCCATTACGGAAAAAAAATACTGTATATGCCAGTATATAAGACAGATATTTAGTTTAAAAAATAATTATGACTAGAGGGCCATCTACCAAAGCTCTTTATGGATAGTTATGGGTCTTCGATGAGTTGCAGTGAGTGGTAGTCCTCCAAATACTCTTGTAAACTATTCCTCTTAAACAGATGTAAATTCTTCCACCTCTGTCACATCTCTCTCTATTCTACTCAACATATTGACTTTCAAATTTCTTGTGGCATTTCCTGTTGTCAATGTGTTGCACCCTTTTCTATCTTAATTGAAGCAAAAATAATTGTTGAACAAATCTTTTGCATTTACACAAATCCAAGGGAATCTTGTCAAAGCCAAATAACTTGTGGCAAAATTAGTCATTGCCATTGAGGTTAACAATCGATATGGAAGCACGTACAGCATATTAGAAGGAGTGGTTAAAGTACAAGGCTATAGGAATTTAGGTCTTACATTCTATTTTTGATGCTGGGTTAGTGACCCTTATTATTGAATTTAATGACAGAAACCAGAGTAGGAAGAGCTCTTCCTCCTTTGCAGCCAGTCAGCAAAAGCTAACTACAAGAGTTCAATCCCTGCTATCAGCTCGGTTAACTCTCTTGTCTAACACATTTACAGTCCAGACTGCAATTTATTTTATTTTATTCACCTTGACTAAATATTATATTATTGCAACTACATATTATAATAATACTATTATAATATGTAGTTGCAATAATTCATAAAGTTCACTGGCCTATTATTAATAGGCCCAGTGAAGTTAGAACTTTATGAATTGAATTTCAGTCAATTTATTTCATCCTTTTCATCTATTTAGACATGAACAACTAATCTTATAAATACTCAATAGCTCCTCTTTAAGTAGAAATTGTGGATTCGAGTCAGATTGTGTAAACCTGTGACATTTTTGTGCCCATTATAAAGGGTCGAGAGAGAGTAAAAAAAAGCCCTGTTATCTACAATAGCAAGCCTCACTGTTGTAAATGACAACGTAGACATTGTCTTCTCTACAACATAAAATTTTAGAAATAGTGTGATTGAAAAGAGGTTAAGTGATAGGTTGCTTTTAGGATATGTGAGGGGCTGAAGAAATGGGACCTTTTGAACTACTGTCTGTCTGGGATCTCTTCATCTCTGCACCCCCACTGTTAGTCCTTGCAACACATCTGTCATTTGCAGACCTACCAAGTCTCTCGCATTTTGAAGCCAGGTGCTGTGTACCCCCTCCCCGCATGTGCGAATCTCCTGCATTGAAAAAAATATGCCTGTAAAAGTTTTTTCCCTCCTGTTTGCAGACCTACCAAGTCTCCCGCTTTTTGTTGATTATCTTGGTTTAAAATTATGTTAAGATAGGTTTTCAATACACTGAAAGAGCTGTTTTAGAGCTAGAATTGATAATTTTCTTTGCTCCTCAACCATGGGGGTGGGGGGCATTTTTTTAAGGAAATCTCCCCTTTGAGAATTTCTAAACCTTGGCAGGTATGCATTTGTTTGTAAAAAATCTTAATTGATTGTTTATTTGTATTAAAAATGAACAATTATGTAAATATAAATTGTATTAATAGCTAATAAAAAAACAAGTTTTAGATATCTATTATTTAGACATGCGTAATTTTATTTACATATGAATTTGTACGCCTATCCTGCTTCTATTCAGATGACCAAAACATTCAGATCTTCTGCAATAAGAAGTTTCTGAAAGAATTAATTACTTTTTCTCCTTCCCAATAAAGAATAAGTTTCTGTATTTCATTAAGCTATGAAGAAATTCCAATTTGCATTGGTTTTACAATGACAATAAACAAGTTTCAATTATTTAAAGCAATTTATTTGCCTATTTCTGAGAGCATTATTTTTTATGTGCTTTTAGTGAAAAACATTTATCGAAAAACAAAAGGATAGTTTGTGTTTCTTGAAAAATCTGTTTACTAAGAACAGGTTGCCTTGCATTTCTTAGAGCCCAAAAGTCCTCATGGTAATTATGAAGCAATGAAGGATGACACAGAGCTTTTTACCCTGTGGCCTTTCCTGCTAGAATTAGATAAAAAAAAAAAAAAGTTGATCAAAAATGATAAATAGAATTCTTTAAATAATAAAAAGAACCAGAGGATATTTGAACTTTAAACAGCTCTACTGTAAAATATGCTTTTCAGACAAACAACCTTATGCGTAAGAAGTATTGATTTGAATTCTTTGCACCCCCTCACCACCCCTTCTCTTTCACCCCCCCCTACCAGTGCCCCCCTCTAGTCTTCCAGCACCCATGGGGGTGGTAGCGTCCACTTTGGGAATCACTTTCTTAGGTCATATTTCTACTACAATTTGTGGGCTGTTAAGATACGTAATCACTTATTTTGTTGGTTTTTACAGTGAAGTGTATCTTTCTTTTCCTTTCATACCTATTGCTAATAAATTGCTGAGACATTTTAATCTCCTAGCAACACTTTTATCATCATGAAGTTATTCAAGGGAATCTGATAAAACCCATTGAACTCTTGTTTGTAGTAAATGACTCTGTTTTGCTGTTAACTGAATTTTATATTCCTTATCGTGCCCCCCTGAATATTGAGTGTCTATTCAAGGTGACAGAAAAGCAGTTTCTTTTTTTAGATTTGTCAACTGAAAAGAATGTGAGCTTGACACAATGGCTTATAAATGTGTCGATCTACCAGATTCTGTTCACGTGTTTGACACGTTTGACCCAAGTCATAAGTACTAAAAAAGGCTGACCTCTAGTTCTTATCTCGGTTATTGGTAACTATTGTCATAGTAGTAAGCTTTTGTATTTTCGGGAACGCATGACATTTTGTGGCTATTGTAGTTAACCGCTAAGGAATCTGAGCCTTTGAGGCATTTTGTTTTGTAATAGGAATGTGCTTTCTCATTTCTTTTTTTCCATCTCCCTTAAATAAATCTTATATAATAAAAGCTCTCTGCCTTTCTGTCCTTAACCTGTATTGTAATTATACATTGTTGGTTGACCATCATTTTGATGATGTCGTCTATGGCTGGGCAGAGATTTGCATAGTAATCTGGGCATGAATGTTTTTAAAGTAGAATGGCTGTTGTACAGGGATGATCCGACCCTCTCCACCTTCAAGGTTGTTTTCTTGTTGTATGATGTAATGATATAGACGGATAAATTCTAGGATTTTATTTTATGGTTAAATAAACTTGTCTTTTTTTTTTCTTGTAAATAAGTGAAAGGATGTAGTACAATTGATGACGATTAATTTTTTTTCTTTTATTTTTATATTTTTTATTAGTAAATTGGTTGTTATGGCTTTTACTCTGCAAGGTACCACTTGTACTTTGGTAAACTCTTTCTACTCACAGAATGGTTGACAAGGCACTTCTGATAAACTATTGTTTTGATTATTGTTTACCATCTCGCTTGAATGGATTCATTTTGGGTTTGAGTCTAAGAACATCTATCCATATATTGGTAAAGTCTTCTTGTGAAATAATTTTCTTCTCTGGAATGAATTGATCCGGCTTTAAGTAAGGATTTCATCCCAAATATTCACTTCAACGAAAAGTGATGGAGGGTTCATTTAATCCTAGCATTGTACCCGTGAAAAAATGATGGGATTATTACCTGGGCCTCTGCCTAGGATGAAAATGTCACTCACAAATGATGGGATTATTTACATATGGATCAGCACTTCTGCCTAGGATCAAAGTGTCACTTCCCAGGCCTCTGCCTAGGATCAAAGTGTAATATCTGTTCACTCATTGAAAAGCGTTACACACAAAATATATATGGAATCACATTGCGTTTTATATATATGGATTTTAGTGTTTTTCTGTTCAACTGTTTGATTTTAAGCTCTATATCTTAAACAAGTATTTCGGGTCTTATTCTCTTGACATTCCCTTTGAGTATTTGTAAAATCTACAGCATAAAGATCTTCCACTCCGTTAAATTTTATATAGCCTTGATACATCATTCAAAGCATTTTACTCACTATATTCCATTTTTATGTAAATGTAACATCTGTAATATTTAGTAGCTCTAAGGATGTGCTATGATTGGTCTTGACCCTTTTTGTATCAGCATTTAGACTAGTCAGAGGAATACATTTCTTGGCTCAATTTCAAGTGCTTTCTTTGTGAGATTTGGATTTGAAGGCAGTGCATTCTTTCCCTTTGCAGTTAATCGACTTGTATGGAGAGATTAACAGTTGATATTTAGAGCTTAGGCAAGTCTCTCACATACTTTCACTATTTTGTTTGTGATTTTATGCTTCAATAAAAAAAATCTCAATGAACTGAATATTGGTATAAATGAACCAGCTTTAAATCGCTTCCACAGAAAAAACATTTCTAAAAAGAATATGCCAACGTGACAGATCTTAGCAGGAAATGATGGAATTGATTCCGTTTTATCCTTTTTTTAAAAAAACTTTTAAACACAGTTATATTTAATCTCTTATATATAACCCTTTAAATTAATTGTTTCAGCTTTACTTTGAGTTGGGAATCTGCCAATTGGTTAGAACTGAATAAAAGCTATTTTCTCTGCCAAAATTCATTCACTTGTTGTGACTTGTAACTGGTAAAACAAATGTGTGAGTATACAATGTTTCTCTTGGAGTTCATTGTCCTTATGCTGTTTTATGTTACCGTAAGGCCTGATGTAGCTCCATATCTATCATTTACAGGATTTCAAATGATCCATAAAATTTGATTTAAAAAAAACCTTGATTTGAATTGTATAAATCTTACATTAAAGTTCATAGGCCACACAGCCACATTCCTTTTATTTGATTTGGGTTAGCGTTAAGCATGAAGACCTCTAGAAGTAGTGGCTTCAATATTTGTGACTCACAACTAGTTTATGCCTTCATGTGCAAAGTTAAGCTGTATTATGTCTGCTCTGTTAAATGGGTGACCATTTGGATATAGCAGTCCTATAAATAAAAAATCTCCATATGTGGGGACTAGTTGTCATTTACTCATCAGAGAATCCTGTAAGTTCCTTGTCTAAAGTACCTTCAAAGGCATTTCCTTTAATGAGATAGAACTTAACTTTAGATCCAGCACACTGAGGTCATATTTCAATTTGACTTGAAACTACTGTGATGTACAATCACTAATAGCCTGTTAGGATGTTTTGTATGGGAATTAGATGATGAAAGCCTTCAATACTTGTAGCTTTGTCCATTTTCCAGCCACTTCAAGCTTTTCATGCATGGCATCGTGGTCTCTCACTAATGTATAGAGCATTAGCATTTGCTGGTGGTATAGCCATCACTTTCATCTACTGCAAATAGAATGTAGCAGTTTGTCACATCTGACATGCAGGCTTGGTCAAGAACAGTTTGAATATTGAACTTAGCCTCTATATATAACTGTACTCCTTAAAATATCCTTTCTCTGCCTAACTCTTTGCCAATAAACCTGATTTTTCATAGCTTAAAGAAAGAAAGGACAACATACCTTCACTAGTTCTGTTTGTATACATGTTTAAGTTGAAGGACTGAGGAGTCTTTAGCCTTGAACAAGTCTTTTCATCACACTTTACATTGAAAGTAAACAGTTTGTTTGTATATCTGTAAAACAATCGCTTTTACTTGAGGATATAAATATCGACTTTTCTGGGTTTAAAAAACGGTAGTATATCATCTTCATTAGTATTTATCAATTTAGAGGGAGTGAGAAATAGCTGTATGATTAACTGCACGGAGAATGGAATTGGCGGCCTGCGTTCAAACTCAGGCTGAGACAGTATGTGTTCACTTCATAATAATGCCCCTGGGAAAGGCATGAATCCACCTTTCCTTCCCCCTCCCCAGTTATGGGTAAATAGTATGGTAGACTGGGCTCTCTAGCTATAGCAACCAATCTAGGAGCTGGACAACCGTTTCGAAAAACCAGCCTGAAGAGGGATGGGCTCTGTTAAACTATCTAGCTCTTGACACACCCATAATGAAAATCATCTGTCATGCCCCAACGACCCTGTATTGGGTTACAGGATTTTTTAAAAAAAACAAAAAAAATTGGAAATAAATTTAAAGTCAAATTTTTTCCACAAAAATAATCAACAGTAAAGAATTTAATAAGTACTAATCATGTTACATGATCAAGTTTCTTTGTGTTCTTTTCTTTTGGGTATTTATGTAATTATGAATAAGCATCTGGCACTTAATATAGACATTAGGAGTGGAATTAGTAGCTGGAAAATCTGAGCAAAAACAGACTAATTTTCCAACATATGAATCTAATAAAAATTCCTTTTTTTCAAATGTTATAAACATTTTTGCAGCTGCTTAATTTTGAGAAAAAATGTTCATTCAGAATTAACGTAAGTGAAACTGGAGGTACAAAATGGTTAACCAAGCAACAATCCAAGAAATAGATATTGTAAATAATTCAAATTTTATTGTTGCATTCTTTTATCACCTTCTTGTTAACACTCTTTGGAAAGGTATTAATCGAACTCTCTCTGCACCTTGTTGACCATAGTCCTGTCATTAGCTTGGCATAAATACAAACAGATAAAATGGTGCAGATTGCACTTTTCCTTTGTCATAATCCATAGATACAAAATTAAAAGCCCATACGTCAAATTGTTACCCTTAATGTATGTGGTTTGCAACAGTTGTTTTGGAAAATGAAGCCAGATAAGAGTACATTAAATTAACAAATGAACCACGGCCAGTGGCAATAATCTTAAAACAGTCAGAACTGCTTCAGAATAAAAAAGCTACTTTACTAAAAACAGGAAGGATTCCAAGATAAATTGTATTCTTTTAGATATTTCTCTTTCCATGTCTAGAAATGAATGTATGAATCTGGATTGTTGAGATGATCTTGTTATTCTTTGATGCCAATAGTTCAGTTTCTCTCTTGCTATCTTTGTCAAGTTTTCTTTGAATCTCTCCTCTGTTTTTAGTAAAGTAGCTTTTTATTCTGAAGCAGTTCTTCTGACAGTTCTAAGATTATTGCCACTGGCCGTGGTTAATTTAGTGCCACGGAACGCTGGCAAGTCAATTGTAAAACTGTTGCATAGATAAAGCCAAGATTAAATAAATCTAATCTGCCACTTAAATTATTGCTCTTTGCTGTTTTTATAATCATATTGGAATTCTTTTGTTATTATTCCCCTTTACTGAAGATGGGAAAGAAAAATAACATAGAATAGAGAAAGATGATCTGAATTAATCAAAGTGTACTAATTATTTGTTCATTCAGGTCCACATATAAATATACTTTTCAAGATGTTGAAATGTGAAGCTGTGTTTTCAAATGAAATGTTCCAATGAATCTTTGAAGAATATCTTGAAAAAAAAAAGAAGCCAACCCTTTTTTTAGGGCTATAGGCAAATGTGTGAATACATACACACCTATGTATTGATGTGTGTCATGTTGTCATTAGTAATAGAATTAGTGATTTAGTCAAATATCAGATTTTACTATTCAATGCTTTGTGCTGCCCATTCATCTTGTGTGTTGCTGGTGGCAAAGTAGCAGAATCTGTGAAAGGATGGATCAATTCATGCTCAGTTAATAGATGTCATGGATATTCTGTATAATTAGGTAATTATAGATACCATCACAAGAGACATTTATCAGGGGAATATAGGGAAATGAAAAATCAATACATAATATTTGTATTCTGAACAAACAGCTTTTTTTGTCTGCAAATGAATGTGTGTGTGTGTGTGTGACACATGATTACACGTGTATATATAGATATACATTGTGCATATTAAAGTATTTGCATCTCATGCACACGCACCAACCAATCATTCAGACCATCTACATGGCAACCTCTTGTTTCTATTGGTACATCATATCTACTTCCTGTTGAGTTGTCTTATACATTCACTGTTCACAAATAGTGAGTCTTATAGAGTTTTTGTATTGACCTCATCTTTCTAAATTCATTTACCGGAGGAATTTACTTTCAAGTCAAATGCTTATTACATTTGAGAGAAAAGGACCAGGTTATAACTCTATGGTAGAGAATTGAGTTCATTTGGCTGGAGTCTTCATTGCTAAGAGCTTGATGCGTTGTCATCCATACCTGGAAAGACAATCTTTGACTTTAATAAGAACAACTTTGTATTTAATGCTATGAAGTTACTTCTGGTGAAAAAAACCTCTGTGTTATACATCTGTTAATTTTATAAATCTTCCGTCTCTAAAGAGGTTATAATTTCATTTGCCAAGCAAGATTGTCATCAAATGTTGTAATGAAATCTTTGTTGTTTGGTTGAAGAGGCAAGTTGTTCCAACATTCTTTTGCTGTATTTAAAAAAAATTTGGAATGTCTAACTCATTTGTGTTTTAGGCAGTAATAAAATATTGTTTTTTGTATGGAAATCCCTAGATGTAAAGTGTTTTTTTGTCAACATTTTGTGAATACAGATTTATGAAAGCATCAAAATGTAGCCTTCAGTTTCAGGCAATCAATAGTTACCATATCAAACTACAAAATCTAGGGCTGGCAATGGTAAACAACTGGTATGAAATTACATGAGTTCTATCTAGTACCATTGCACTGTGGGGTGGATCAGAGGGATGTTTCAGACACCTTGTGACATTGGTTGCTGGGGGCTGGACAATTTCTGTCCTTGACCTTGTGTTGAATTCCACTCTTGTTGGGAGGTGAATAAATCTCCCTTACCTAAAAAGATTTATAGCTTTTTATCTCTCTAAAGTATTTATGATTTTTATGATGTTGGTCATTGGATGGGGTTGTAAGGGCCGCCTTATTTCATTAAAAAAATAGTTTCTAGTCCTGTGTGTAATAGCAAATATCTTCAACTCCATGCATGAAATAGAGGCTTAACTCTCTTGGCTAGCAACATTATTACTGAGAATATGTGTCAATCTTGTTGAAATTACAAATTAGTGAAATTCATTGAACCTTTGATACATTTTGACATTTATAAATCATTGCTTAGTTCTTAGACTGCTTGTCTATTTTTAGATGAAATCTTTTCCATTACCAGCTGTGCTTGCATTCTTCATTTATTTAGGGGATAGTTGGGAGTGAAGTGCAAAGTTAATCAGAATTAACAGCCTGATACATAATTGCTCTTTTGGACTGTTAGATTTACCTCCCTTGGTTTTTCTACTCCTCACTCTATGGCCTAGCAACAGAGATTGGAAAATACTATTGTGATAAGTGTACTTGGGAAGGTCACTAACAAAAGAATGTTTATATGGCCCTGATACTAATTTTTCAAACAGCAAGAGGATAAGCTCTAATAATGAAGATATTATCCATGCTATTCATGTTTTTATTTTAAATATCAACCTGTGGGAGAGAACTACCAGAACCCCATCAACTAGGCTGTGAAGAATTGAAAGTGGGACTGGATTGGACTAGATTATTCGAGCATGAGGCAATGGCAGCTGGACTGACATGGGCTTAGCCGAGGGGGGTTGCTCAGAACCAAATCTGCTGGTATGCGTGGTTACAGCCCTATGTTCCACAAGTTGTCTACAAAAAAACAACATTAATCATGTGTTTACTCCTTGGAGAAGTGGGTCTCCATATCAAGGTCAAATAAAAAATTTAGTCTTAACAAATAAGTTTGATATGATTTCAAATAGCAAGTGGGTTCTCTTGGGCTCATTTTTGTAGTTCAAGTAGCTGTGCTCAGAAAGTGAAAGGTTTGTTTTCATGATCTGTGAGTTAAGTTCCTTTTTCACAAACTGTCAGATCTGTATCATTTTCTGTTTGACAATGTTTTTGTATCAAGATTTCATAACAAAATCTGTTGGAATTTGTCTATATATTCTAACTTTAATCAATGTAAACAATATTGTAAATTTTCTCAACAACAAATATCAAGATAAAAGGAGAATTAGTTTTGTAAACTTTAATTTGGATGATGCATATTGCTCACAATAATAATTTTGACCTGATCTCTTCTGGTGTAGATGGTTGACATAGGCCAGTGGTTCCCAACCAGGGGGGGAATCCCCCCCCCCAGGTGGGGTGGGGTGGATTTGGGTAGTCCAAGGGGGGAATAAGACTGTTAGGTAAAAATAAAAATCCAGTCTAGAGATAGGATTTTCTATACTTCTATCTATCAAGTTAAAGGCTCGAAATAAGCTACAAGTTGAGAATGATTTAATAGACCCACGAATCAAAGAACTAGTAGCAAAAAAACAAGAACAGAGATCACATTGATGTGCATATCAGTTACGATAGCAGAATTCTTATTTTTTTGTAATAAATTAGAATTTCAAATGATGCATTCTAATTATTGTCACTTGCTTTCTTTGAGAAACAAATACACAGCAGCAGCTGTACAATTATAAAATTAAACTAATTCTTGGTATGAAGTTGTCTAATTATACATAAAATAAAGTTATTATTTGAAATTATTCTTTGTTGCAACTTAATAAATGGAAGGGGGAATACGAGTAATCTTATTGACAAAAGTGGGGAATGACTCAAAAAGGTTGGGAACCACTGACATAGGCCATCAACCTTCTGCTAACCATCCAGCTAAAATAGTTGTCTTTCATTGAACTGTAAGAGAAACATTTGATATTTTTGTCCTTTTCCTCTGTACTGAAGTTTTTTCAGATAAGAACTCTCAGTATGATGACTATTAAATTTATGACTTCTTTTCAAATCTGTTTATAACCAATAAATACAATAATTAAAACAAGATATGATGTCAATTTAAGAATTGAAAAATATCTTGTGTTTACAAAGAAATCCATGCAAATGTCTGTCTAAGCATCACTATGAAGTAACCTTGATTTACCAGATTTCTGTTTAGTTCATGCTCTTCTCACCTCAAATGAACTGGTCAGTCAACTTACTTCATATGGTCATTTTTACATTGGACAAATATGTGTGATGTCACTGTTACACAATGTTTATTCCTCTTAGCTGCTTCTTGTAAGTCTCACACTAGTCTGTCCTGTTGTTGCTCAAGAGGAAACAGAAAGTGCCTCTCTGCCAGACTGAGTATCAATTCTGAGTCGGACACCTTCCACTTTTTATTTATTAAAGGATGAGGTCCACCTCATCCGTTTTTTCTTACTCAGTCTTAAAGCCTCAATTTACTTGTCAGTCAGTCTATTAGTAACTGTGGGTTGTTGAATGAAGCTGCACATCTTGTGTGTGAAGAGACGGACACATTGTCAGCTGGCCAACAGATTGGCATGTGTGAGTGTGTGCTTTGGTATTTAGTGGCACAAATGGGGAGAGGTGACAAATGACCTCTCAATCACCCACAGAAAATTGCTGCTGTTGATGATGGGCTCTAGTAGAGTTCCCAGATATATTTGTAACTTCCAAAGAACTATGTGCTGTTTATAATGGGAAAGGAATTTGTTGGTTTGTTGGTTTCTTCATCAGCAAGATTACTTAATATTATTTGGGTTTAAGATAACTCTAGGGATTATGGTTACTTTTTACATAGTTTGACTCATCCATTTTAAATATATTAGAACATTTTTTTTTTTTTTTAAAAAGACAATCTGTTCCTGTTAACTTGATAAGATAATACAACATTCAATTTTTTTGGTTGAGATCAAAATGTGGTATCTGTTCTTATCAGTTTAATAAGAAAAAATGTTTAGGGTTTAAAAACCTTTTGAGTAGGCTAAAAGAATCTTCAAATATAGTTTTAATAAGCCTACTCAATTGACCGTAAAGGAATGAAATCATAAGGAATGTGTGTATATTTCCAAAGTTTTACTAATTTAGTTCCAAAACTTTTAAAATTTAAATTTCATTGATACTTTGTGTGAATGTTGTGTAAACTTAATTTTCTTTTAGTTGCGAAGTGATTATGATTACATTTAGTTAACTTACAGTGAAGTTATTCTGAATAATTTGCATGGTGTAGGTGAGAAAATGGAATATTAAAAAACACTCTGATCTGCTTTTACTTAACAATCTTTGGAATCTCAAAGAAAAGTGGCAGCTTTGGTATTGTAATTCTTGGGGGACATCTTAGAGATGACATACATTTGGATAGTACATTTTTCTTCTTCAGGGTTTTAACCCTTGGAGGATTAAATGCTATTCTTAATGGATAGCTTTCCTTGTTTTTCATCTATCTTAAGTGCTTGCCTCTAAGAGGTAGCAACAAAAAGACAAGCTTAAATGTTTTTTCTTGCTAACCATATTATTTTCATTAGTGCAGACTGAGAAGTCAAGCACTAAGTGATATTAGTTGCCAGGACTAAAAGAAATGGTGAGGTTGGTATGTCAGGCTGAGTCATCTGTGGTTGTGGTGGTGGGGGTACATGAGACTGGGCTGTTAGAGAGAGAGAGGGGGAGAGAGAGAGAGAGGGGGGGTGTGCGCGCTGCCTCTATAATGGCTCGCTGCAAGACAAAAGCTGAACGCTACTTTTGCTTTTCACCTTTTTGGCGTAAAGTGAACTCCCAGAAAGCAGGGATTACCTGCATTTGAATTCTGTAAGATGATTTTCTTTTTAGAAAAGAAATTAAAAAATTTATTACAGTGAAAGAGTCCATTGTTTCAAATGGTGGGCAGGAGATAATTTTATCATCCGGATTGTTACCTTCAAATGGAAGAGTCCATGGTTACGGACAGAGAACCAAGAAAAATACACTGTTCATGAGTAGATTCCTAGGAGAATAAATGTCTTACAAGACAAACTATTCAGAACCAAGCCTTTAAATATTTGAGATGAAGAATTTTAATTTAATAAATAGAAATATCCATTTTCTTTGTCTTTTTGCTTATACTTAAGAATGTAATTAATCTTCATGTGCATATTTTATTTCTAATTTCTGGACTAGAATGGTTTGGTATTTGAATTGTTTGACTATTTTGTTACTCTTACTGCACTGCATAGGCATTTCAGATATTTGCTTGGTTAGCTCTAAATTTGTGAATATGCCATACAAAATCTTGCCAGATCAAAAAAATGCATTATTTGAAATTTTAATTTTTAACCTCTGCCAGATCTCATTGAAGAGTTGATTTACTATCAAAGAATTCTAAATAGCTTAAAATATGAAAGTCTTCTAGTCCTCTAAGAAGATGAAATATTAAACTGATTCTCTCTCTCTCATATTTAAGAATGTGTGAAGCATACAGTAATTTGGTGACTGGGTCAAAGTTGCCTGTTGATAGATCAACAGTTATTGTTAAAGATTGGTGTTGATCAGAGAGGTGAGTTAAGTGCAGAGTAGTGGGGATATTAAAAACTAACAGATTCAGGTGTTAAAATTAAATTTTAAAGATCAAAAAGTTAAATTTTCAATTTAAAAAAAAAATTTAAAAACCAGGTTACTCACATCACCAAATCAAAACTTACAGATTTAGGCGTTAAAATTAAATTTTCACATTTTCTGTATTTAATTTTAATGCCTGATTCTGTAAGTTTTGATTTGGTGATGTAAGTAACCTGGTTCTAAAACTTTTATTACTTACCAGTTATCTCAAGTAACTTCATATTTACTTAAATTAAGTTTATCTGGTTGTGACTTGTTTGAAAATGTTTGTAACTAAATTAGAGGACTGTCTTCTACTCATCATCATTATTCAAAGTGAGCCGAATTGATATTGAATTTTTCTTTTTTTTAAATGTTCTAAATGATATGCAATTAGAGTTGGTAAATTAGGATTGAATCACTTTCCAGTACCTCCTCTTGAGTTGAACAAATATCAAATGGTGTAATTCTCTTGAATTAATGTTAACCCATAAACTGCGGAAGAGTAATAGTTATCCATTACAAGATAAAAGCCCTTGTCCATTGTAAGATAATCCATTGCAATTTATCATCCCTGAATCGCAGATAGAACTGAGTTGACATCAATCATAATAAAACGGAGATTTTATTGAGTTGGCCGTAAAACTGCAATTACGGAAATTCCCGTCTTTCACATTTAATGGGTTAAGGAAAATGTCTCCTCCCTCCCCATTGGTATGTATAGTCAGGTATTATTTCTGAGGGGAAACTTTTTATTGAAATTTACTCTGGTTTAGTGGGGTCTTTTTTGGCGGAGGGGGTTTAGATTTTAATAATTTTTCAACTTTTGTCTGTATTTCTTTTTATTAGCACACAGATTTTGAAATGGCTCTTCTGTGTTCGCTGCATTTGATTTTTGTTGAAGATTGGACTGTTAATAGTTGAGTAATGATGGGCAATTTGACTTGTGGTTGGGAATGCAAAGGGTGGTAGGTAGAGGACAAAATAGGACAATGAGACTTGACATACATACACAGCTCACAAAGGACCCTATCAGTGTTTATATGTACTAGTATATATTTACATGTGTGTGTCTCTGTATGTGGTAGTTTGTGCATGCTTAATTGTATCTCTGAATGTGCTTGTGTATTTGTTACAGTGTGTCTCTAATGACTGGTTCCAGCACAATAACCGTTAATTTTCTTTCATTTTCCGATTTTTCTTCTCTTACTCTCTCTAGACACTCATTCCTTCTCACTCTTTTTACATAACATCAAAGTAACACATTTACCTATAAACACACAAAATCTTCATTCTAAAATTTAGCTTTCAGCTCCGGTTTGATTAGCATAAAGAAAATCTCATTCATTGATGTCCTTGTAATTGACAAACTCTATTTTTTTCTTCTTTGTATTTTTTGCTCTTTGTTGATTGCGTAAACCGCCCTCCCCCCATTTTGTGCGAACATCCCACCTTTATCTTTGCCTCCACCAATTCCTTCAACTTGCCAAGTACAAACCATTGAACTGGCCAGCGAGGGCAAATTGCACCTAATACCTATAATACCTATCTTTTACTTTCTAAATACTCTCTCTCTCTCTCCTGATAAGTCTAATACAATCGGCTTCTCCACCTCTGTGTCATTTCTTGGTTAGGTTGTGTCAACCAAAAACTTCCAGTGTCGTAGCTGTCTTCAGTGTGGTGGTTGCCTCCAACTTGCCTTTCTACCACCACCTTCCTCCAGCCTCCAAACTTTGCGTTCCTCTTTACTGGCCGTTGGTCAGTGTTTTTGTACCTGTGTGAACATAGTTAGCACCGTCCACTCCACCCTTGTGTGGCCACATTTCTCTCTTGATGCAAACTCTAGCGATTTCTTGTTGTGCTTGTCGTCTGGTTCCTGCCCGTATATATTCTCACTTTGTCTGGGGTGATCACCATGTGGTAAGTGTGTCTATTTATGTGTCATTGTGCTAATGCATGTCATATATTTATAAATATATACAGTCGGAAGCCGCTTATTGTGATCACTTTGGGACAGGGTCTTTTAGATAGCAATAACCGGCTGAGAACTTCAAGCAAACAATATCAAAATTAGAACCTTTACATTCAGTGTTATAACTTTATTGTTATGTAATTAAAATTGTTATAAACAACTTTGTTATGAAAAATTTAATAATTTTAAATGGAGTGTTTGTGACTGTCCGATTTTGCTAACAATAACCATGAGTATAATAAATGGCTTCCTCTGTATAAACACATACACACTGGTCTGTGTGTACCTCTATATACTTACACATCTTACCCCTATATGCTTCTGTGTGTAACTTTTGTGCTTGGTGTCAAAGAATTGAGAATAAGGGGGGAGAAATGGGGTTTTAAGTTGGATTCTTTTCCAAATTCTTTTTATTCACATTATTTAGAGATACAGTATGAAGTTAGTCCTATTATTTGGTCTAACCTTTTGTTTTGATCTTCTTGATTGGATATTTCTCATTGGATAACATTGGAATTTTGCTGACTAAGCTCAACCTTTCAGGTGTTAGAATTTGATATTACTGTTATGTCACCTGAATATAATGAATGAAATTCACAGAAGACAAAGGAAAACAGAATTTAATTTCTGGGTTGTGTACTGTGTCCATCCTTTTTACAGCTAAAGGCCTAAAGTATTTCAGATCAGCTACCAAATCAATTCTATTTGTGTTAATGCACAACTCTATCGTAGGATGAACATTTGGCCAAAATAAAGACTTCAGTTTTCAGGAAATAACTAATTGTGATTATTTGCTGTCTAAAGTTTTAGGTAAACAAACTTCCCAAGATCTAAAGTTGGAGGTAGACCTTTGTTCATATGGAAGTAGACCTTGATTAGCATAAAGGATGTGTCCTGCAAACTCTTTTACTAATTGAATTATTTGAAATTATTATAACGTGTTAATTACCATATTTGATTGCATATAGGATGCATCACTATTGCAACAGGAAATACAAGATGCAGAGTGATTGAGTCATTTCTTTAACCCTATATGCTATCAAATATGGCAAAATCTTTTTGGGATGCAAATTTCAACTTACACAAATATTTATTTCATCTCTATTATAACAGGGCTTCTGTTTTAGTGATCATTTGTAGAGCACAAAGGGCAAATGCAACTGTACTTGTCTTTATTTACACTTTATAATATCCAGGCCAATCGTATTTTGGAATTTCTGTCTACATGAATCTATTTTATTGAATCAGTTATTCTTTTAAATCCCCAATTATAGGCAAACATTTTTCTTTAATTGCATTTATTTGGGTATTTACCTGTATATAACAAATAATATAGCAACAGTTTGTTTCCTTTTCTTGGCAGCCCTCGCGGAGAGGCACCAGCATGATGAGACTTGAGATTTTAGCATATTTAAATAATTTTAATAAAAAATTTACTTATAGACTTTGTAGTAATTCTTAATTTGCTCTTATTGAGTTATGTATTATTTGAAATCTTACTAGGCAAGGTCTGCAATATATGGACTTCTATAATAGCTATAAAATTGGTGTATGTTTATTAAATTATGGAAAAAGGAAGAGGCTGAAACTCCAATTCAACCTCATGACTAATACCAATGCAATGGAATGATGCTAAGTTATCTTTCTTTTTTCTTTTTTTAAAAAGTTATTTTCTGTTATTCTGCAAAGAACCTTGTTCTACTAGGTGAGGTGATTGGTAGAGTCGGCCATATATTGAAAAGATTCTTTTGTATATTATTCAGAGAGTATTACATTCAGCTTTTTTCTTTTCTCTCACTCCCCACCTTTTTTCTGTCAGTCATCAGGCTTACATTATTGATTTCTTTACTTCTTATATCAAACTTCCAGATCGTCTTTGGCAAAGCCTTCAGTTCTCTTTGCTGACTCAGTGCAAAAATTATTTTTAGCATGTCTCAGATGACATTATTTGCCTTAAAACTTTTTATCTTTACCAAACTTATTTTCTTTCTCTCTATCTCTCGTCTATATTATAATACAATTGTACGTATTTTTATATGGAACTACATTTTCTTTACAAAATAAAGTTATCATTATTTTATGCAAATTATCAATCTTTTCATTTCCTTTTCATCTTCATCTTCAACCAGGAACATTTACACACTATTACAAAAAAACAATTTTTCTAAGTTGTAAGCATGTATGTTCAGAAATCATTCAACATTTTCCTAGTTGTGAAATGTAAATGACAAAACTACCAAGAATGTTTGACCCTTTGTGTTTATGCTAATAATTTTGATGCATATTAAGTATATAAATCTCTGTTACCAAGCAACCAGCCTTTTGTCTAATCTTTTTCCTGTTTGTTCTTGAATATTGTACATCTTGCTTTGGAATGTTCTTTACTGCTATGTGGAAAGAGGAACCAAAAAATAGACTCCAACATTTCTTGAACACATTATTTGTTAGATTAGAAAATCCTAGACTCCTGCTGATTAGCGATTAGTAGTAGTATAATATGCATTTATAAAGAACTTGTCAACAAATAAAGATAACTTTGAATTTTTAATATAATTGGAGTTTGCTTAAGGACCAAGCACCACTCCGGTAACATTCCGAAGTGAACCAAAATCTTCCGAAGTGAGTAGTTTTTAAGAGCTCTCTTCTCTTAGGTCGATTTTGTTTAGCAGAATCCTTTTTGAATAGGAAGTGACTTGACATCGAGTTTGATGGCTGCCAAAGTCAGCCTTTAACCGAGTTATATATAATAGGAAGAATTTTTTCCCCAATATCAATTCCTATAAAATCATTAATAATTACAACTAAAGCTCTGGGCAATACTTTCTGTAGTCTTAACATTTGTTTTTCTTTCTCACTCTATGCTCTCATTTGACATTACTTAATGCCACAGATTGTGTATTAATGCATCTTAAGCAAAATCAAATTACTGCAAAAATGTCCTAAATACAATGGAAAAATATGAACAAGAAACCCTCAGCTCAAGAAACTGTTACTTAGATTGAATGCGATAATTTGCCCTAGAAAAGAATGTCATCTATTTTGGAGGGAAGATATTAAGTTTCATGCTTAGTGCTGAAGATGTCTATCTTGTATATGTATGCAACTGTCACAGTTTTCCTAGCTAATATGTAGAAACTGGTATCAGGATCCCTTCACCCCATTTCTGGATAAATTATTTATTTACCTACAAACTGCTGCAGCATTTGGTGGGGTTCAAGTAAAAACTTCCATCAGTTGACGTCCACTTTTCTAATTTGAGTCAATTTGCGTTTCCCTCTGTCCACTAATGACAACCAATGAAGGCCATTCTGTGGCTTTCAGCTTGTTCTTTTGAAGTAAACCAAAAAGAAAGAGCAGTAATGGCTCTTTCAATTTGTAGCCAATTAACTAGGCTACTTACGAGGCCTTCTCTTCTGCATATTGGGTTAAATCTGTTTGGCACATTGACCGATCTCCCCAGTAGTATTATACTTTGTATACATAAAATATTAACTTGGAAGATTCTTCATGCTTCTAAACAGTTTCTTAATGCTTCTAAACAGTTTCTTCATGCTTCTAAACAGTTTCTTCTAACCCTCTAAAAATGATTGGTTAACAGATATGAGTTCATTGTTGAAAGTTTATCTGAAAGTTCTAAAGCACTGGTTCTCAAGAGTCCCAGGTCACATTCCTCCCCTTGCAATGCCAGGTCACATTCCTCCCCTTGCACTGCCAGGTTTCCTCAATTTCTCATCCATTTTGAATTGTCATTATACTTTTACAGTGGTAATTATTGAAACAATGTATTTCTCCCGCCAATGTTTGAAGTTTGAAGTTCCTCTCCCCGCCAAAGTGTGAAGTTCCTCCCCTGGGAGCCAAGCGCCTCTCATTTGAGAATCACTGTTCTAAAGCTTAATTTAAACCTTGATGCAGAGTTGGCGAGACTTTTAAAACACTTTTGGTATAAATAAGCTATCTTACTTTTCTTGTTTGGCTGATAGAATGGTCATTTATTGTGAAAAGTATTGAAATACACTAAATACCTCATGATTGTCTAGAAATCATAAATAGTTGATCACCTAATTTGGTAGTTAGAGCACTGGCTTCATGAACTAGAAACTATGAAGACATTCTTTATTTTCACTCAAATATATTTGTTAATCTAAGATCTTTATACTTACCCCAATTGCTTGATTATAAACATTGTTTAGGTGGAGGGTTTGGTTACATAAGAGTTGAGCATATACATAATTCAATTATGATGCAATTGATATTCTTATTAAATGTTACTATTATTACTTATGTATATTGGAAAAAATTGTTCTTTTCTAACAGGAATTAAACCTATGGTTTGAGGTTTTGCTTTTTTAAACATACCATCAACAAGATATTATGGTTTCAACCATTTCCCTTGATAACATTGCCTACAATGATTTTCAAAGGATATACTTATACTAAATGGCTAGACAAATTATACTTAATGTTTTTTGAAATGATTGTAAGCTTTAAACCAGTATGTAGTTGCAATAGGTCATGTCTGAGATGAGAGAATCCAATTAAAGGCTTAGATTTAGACACTTGGCTGATATATCTTCAGGGTGCTTGGGAGCCAATTGAAGGTCTTAACCCATCAACTGGTCTCCTCCCTAACAATTTATCAGATGAGAAACAAAAATGCATTTATATAACACCTTGGCTTAACAGCTTTATTATTATTTCTATTTTATCAAGCATTTGTCTTTTAAGAGTTGCTAGTGGTTTGAATGGCTTGTTCACATTAAGATTAACATGTAGACTTTGAGATTTTCACTACTTTTGGTTCAGATTATTTCAGTGTTGATATTAAAAGAAATAGATAAGTTTGCCATAGTTTCTTGATTAGTTACCCTTCAAATGATTAAGATAACTTTTCCTGCTATCGGTGTATTTTTATTTGCAAAATGCATATGCTTAAAATAGGCTTCTGCTTAGTGTCTTTTATCATCACTTTTTCATTCATCTAAACCTGTCCATGTGCATGCTTAACCATTTTGAGACTGCTGGGACATATATGTCCCGAGGTATCTATGACTGCTGGGACATATATGTCCCGATGTATCTATGACAGCTGGGATATATAAATCCTGTGGATCTTTTAGGACATATATATCTCAAGGTTTCTATGACTGCTGGGATATATGTCCCATGGATCTCTTTTAGAAGTCTACTGGGATGTATCTATGACTGCTGGGATATATATGTCCCTTGGGTCTCTTTTAGAAGTCTACTAGGACATTTTAATCCAGGCTTTAATCAGCTTAATAGGTTAGTCTTAAAAAGGTTAAGTTTAAATCTTTAGGTAATCAGACTATCTTTAATTAAATAAACATAATTAGTAAGCTCTTAATCTGAACTGTTGTTTTCCATCTTTGTTTGAAGCTTTTGAATAAGGTCATATACCCAATGATATTTTTTTAAAGATCTAGCTTTCAGAAACCTTGGCACCTATTGCAATGCCATAGTTAGGAAGCTGACAGAGCAATTTCTTAGTGTAGGTGCCCCAGTAATGTAACCTTGTGCTAAACTTGGTGAATGAATAAGTAATTTTCAGAAAATTTATCTTTTTTTTTTAATTTAAAAATTTTCTTTTTTTTAATGTTTTATTTATTTTTATATCTCTAGATTATATAAACCTGTAAATTCCAGTGTCTCATTTTTAATAGCAGGATATGTAAGAAGGTGGTGCTATCTTATAAATTGTCAAAGGTCTCCTAAATTTGGAATGGTAATTGCATTAGGGGATAAGTATGGTGTTTTAACTTGAATTGTTTTTTTTTCTAAGCTGAATCAGAGGAAGGTTAATTTCAGAAATTCCACAGTTATTATTAAATGAACTCCAAGACTCTATTCATTGTCTTTAGGGCAGTGCTGTATTGTAATATAAGTCAGGGCAAATTAAGTCAGGCTGAAGACTTAAGAAACATTAGCAC
Organism: Architeuthis dux; assembly: GCA_006491835.1. Lineage (NCBI taxonomy): Eukaryota > Metazoa > Mollusca > Cephalopoda > Oegopsida > Architeuthidae > Architeuthis > Architeuthis dux. The sequence continues at coordinate 2,546,998 of VCCN01006457.1, forward strand.
ATCTGTCAAATCCTTCCTGCTTTCAAGCCCCCCCCCCTCCAAAAAAGAACATGTTGCTACAAAATAGCTCAAAATAAATTTTCTTTTTCTCAATTAATTAAAACTATTTAAAATGTGCTGCACATAAACATATAAAGTTGCTAAATTAAAACCTCTTCAAAGTCTTCATTTGCCTTTTCCCTTGGATTTTTATGTACTCTAAAAGACAGGAAGTAGGGAGGAGGGGATTTGATTTTTATGTTGAATTCTTTTTTGGCGAGACTTGCAAAATGTAGACTGAAGTCTTTTGGTGGTACAGAATTTTAAAATGCCTGTGATTAGCAGATACATATTAAACAGTAAACTACATATACAGTAGTTTTCTGTTTAATATGTATCTGCTGATCATGAGCATTTTAAAATGTAGACTATTTGAATGAAACATTTTCTTGCTACTCTTGAAGATATTTTTCAAATATGATGGACTGGACTCACTTAAGTAGGGATTTGTTACTTGGTTATTGGAAATTGTAGATAAAATGGGAACTGCAAAAGGTGGTAAAGTTTTTCTTTTTTTAAACCCGAGTAAAAGATTCTTTCTTTAAAAGACCAGCCAGAACATCCTGCGGGCATTTATCCAATTTGTGTACATTACAAGCAGAATGAAGTGTGAGATTCGTTCTTGCTCCTGCAATCATTATACTTACCTTTATGGAAGTCATTTTTGAGTATTTGAAATTGTACATAAATTTCTGTGGATGGAGGGGGGGTGCGATACTTTATTGTACATGTACTGTATATGCCAGATTATAAGACAAATGGTTTACAATGGTATTCGGTGAACGGCCACTCACTGCAACTCAAAATCATCTAAGCCCCATAACTGTTCATATTGAGCTTCACTAGATGC